>VANL01000105.1:0-67341 GCA_006352455.1 Brachionus sp. 'Tiscar'
GAAAAATAAAAAAACCTTACATAATTCTGTTGAGACTCAGATTTGAGCATTAGACTTAACTACAAAGTCTCATCAATTAAGCGTTAGAATAAAGTCGTGAGAAAAAAGTTTTTAAACGAAGAATAATATTTGGGTTAAAAATATGAAAGGTTGGAAAGATAAAACTATTAGCGGTGAATCAAAAAACATGCGATTTTTAGATTTTTCTCAAGAACCAATCCTAATTAAATCAAAAAGCTTTTTAATTTTCTTCTTAATTGATAAAATGTTTTAATTGAATGATGCTGTACGCTAATTTGCTTACGGGATTGATAGTGGTTACTTTTTTTATTGATAGGTGACACAGTTCACTTAATTATTCCATATTTAATTTTAAATATACAGATAAATTATTGACAAGCAAGCTCTCCCATTTAGAAGACAATAATTTAATCATTATACGTATTCTTAAAAGGTCATAAGTTCAAAATAAAGAAATATAAACTGCTATTATATTTAAGCATTCAAATTAATACCATTCGATTTAACGTTTACTTTTTATTTATTTCAAAATTTTAATTAAAGTAAGGAAATTTTTTTATTCTTTATACAATTGTTAAAAAGTCATATGTTTTAAGTCAAGTCAAAATCCGGACTTATGATAATTTTTTTAAATTGCGGACTTGGACTTTAATTATAGATTTGTCTCAAACTTTACCGCCAAAAAACTCCCTGAAACGGCAAAAAAAATATGAGACTGTGATCATGATGAATGATCGTTCTTGTTAATTATTTTAAGCCATAGTCATTGATGTCCAAGCCAGTCTTTAAATTGACTTAAGACTTGTGAATTTTATATAACTCTTTTTATTTAATGTTTTCTTGTAAATGTTGACTTTTTGTTTATTTCTTGATTTTTAGATTTTTAAATGAAAAAAATATTGATGAAACGTTTAGACAACATAACTCTTAATTTAACTCGAACCACAACAAAATTATTGCTAATTACTTAATGGTTATACAAAAAAATTTTCGCTTTTACAATTGTGAAAGTATTTTTTTTATAAAACATTTGTCCTTTATTTAATTTTACAATCTTTATTTACAATTAAATAATATTTATTGATATTTTGCAGAATCTTTATAGAAATCAATATAGATTTCTTATTGTAATTAGAAAGAATTTTTAAAATTTTTTTGTAGAATATTTACAGAAAAGAGCAGAAATAATGAAGAAAAAGCGTTCGAAATTCAACAAAAAATCTGTAAAAATACCTTTAAAGATTCTACAAAATATCTGTTAAATTGAGTTGACTGGGTTGTCTTCTCTACTCTTTCTCCATCTTTTCTCATTCTACTCTTTAATAAAATATTTTTTTTTCCAATTAAATCTTAATTATTAATAATTTAATAATAAACTCAATTATACCAAGCTAAACAACTTGTCTTTTAGTTTGTTTAATTTAAAGTAAAATTGTTTAATTTAAAGTAAAAATTTAAGTAAAATTGTTTTTTTTTAATGCAAATTTCTGCTTAAATTTTATGAATCAAAATTATGCATAATGTTTATGTAGGGTACAAAAATTAATATAAATTTTTTAAATATTTCAAATAAATGAAAAATTTGAGTACAATAAAATTATTTATGTCATTTTTAATTTATTTAAAAATGATTGCTTATAAATTTGATTTAATTTTATCCTTCATGATCAATTATTTTAAATTTTAAAACAATTATGAAAAAAAAATTTAGTTTTTTGTAATAGAAAAAAAATTTAATATGTACACATGAGTTTTTGATGTTAATCTGTTAAATTAGAATGATAATCTTTTCTAATAAAAATCAGAAAAAATGCTGGTGCTTCGTTAGTTAAAAATTTTTCTCTGAGACTTTCTTAAATTCTTGTTATTTGAAAAAAAAATAAAAAAAAAGAGACTAATATTTATAAAAAACTAAAACATAAATAAAAAATTGTGAATTTTTAAATTAAGATTTAACTTGTTTAACTGAAAGATGTATCACCTGATATAAATTTTTTGTCAGACAATTTTATTCTTTTAAAAAAAAAATTATAAGTTTCCAAATTACTATACGCTTTTAGAAATTATTAAGTTAAACAAATTAATTATTAAATTAAATAGTAGTTTTTTAACCCCATTTAATATATCATAGAGGGCATATCCTAAAATACTGAAAATATTCTCATATTTACTTGAACATGTGCTGAATCGAATAGTTGAAATAGATTAGGTTACTTTTGTAGACCTTGAGTTATACTAAAGACATTTATTATTTAAAATATTTTTTGCTGGCTTAATAATTCGACTTTTTCACCTCATTAGACGTAATCGAACTTTAAGAGAAAATAAAAAGTGTCAAAATTTTTTTTTTAAATATATCACATTTATCATTCGATTCCTCTCTTCGAGTTCTTCATATTAACATATGTTTTAAGAAATTAACTTTAAAAATGAAGGAAATACAGCAGTTTTTCAAATTTGACCACCCTATTAACACATTTAATCACTTTAGACGCCGCTACCATAATTATAAAAAAAAGGGAAAAAAATTTATATAGCGATGATAAAAATCCAATTGAACAAATATTGGCATGGAATTTGACATGATTTAATATTTTTTCGATAAATATATCACTCCATGAAGCTTGTAAAAGATTGAAGTCAGCTTAAAAAAAAAACATTGTTCATATTTACACATAACATGATCAATAAAAGCTCCTATTTTCTATTTATTTATGATACTCTAAGTATTAATGCTGAAAAAATAAAGAAATTGCTTAATATTGAATAAAATCAAATAGTTGTTTTAAACACATGATTGGACTCTACAGTCTAAAATTTAATTTAATCAAAGATTTTTATTTGTTTTAGATAAGCAATTTGGAGAAAAATCCAAGAACTTGGACTCAGTAGATTATATAAAATATGTAGGTATAGAAAGTTGCTAAAGTTAGCTCAAGTGTTAGCTTTTGTTCCTCCAAGTGATGTTGTTTTTCTTTTTAATAAATTAAAGGAAGAAATAGAAGCAGAAACTAATCTTTTCATGATTCTTTAATGGATTTTTATGAGTATTTGAAAACGACCTGGATTGGATATGAATTCTGTCAGAAAAAATCAATCGTCTAAACGCAAAAACTGAAGTCCTATACCAGAAACCGAGATTTGAAATCGAATTATGAAATGTTTATAGTAGAGTAAATGACGCTTTCACAAAGCTTTCAGTTGTATGCTTAATTATCATTCTTCAATTTATACATTGGTAGAAAAATTCCAAGAGCAAAAAAAAGTGAAGCTCAACTTATTTTGTTAAAAACTGGAGTTGAGTACAAGCGCAAACCTAAGTATGTCATTATTGATGAGAGGATTAGGGAAATTATTAAGAAATATTCATAAGAAAATTTTAACACATTTTATGAAAACTTTTCTTGTATTTTAGATTTTTGGATTTTGATAATTACGGCTTAGATGATCAACTCGATGCAGTCACCTCTGTGTCAGATCGGAGCCTTCGCTCAAAAGGTAATTAGAAAGGAGATGAGCTCCCCCCTATGCTCCACAAGGAGCGACAAGGTTAGAAAAAAAACGTAATTTAATTTTAAATATATTTATGCAAATTGACACTTAAATAGTGATGAAAAATAAAAATATTAATGTTTAATTAGTTTTTTTACAGGTAAAAATTTTGCTAATTCAAACTTGCCAAAATGATACTAAAATATATTTTGCTTAATTAACTTTGCCGAAAATAGCTTTTAGACATTTGCTGAATTAAAACATCCTAACTGATTCGTTCCCTTAGATATAATATCAAATTGAATAAATAAATGAAAATGAATAATACATTTTTTGTTATTCCCTAAATCAAATAACTATTAATTATTCAAAAATAAATATAATTTTGATTTAAGATAAATAACTTTATGTAAACTTATTGACAGAATGCTTTCCTTATATTTGTACTCAAAATAGAAAAATTCTATTTACTAAAGAACCTTTGATGATTTTGTAAGACTTAATAAATCTTAAAATAAATCAATTTAAAAATTGATTCGTGTAATAAAACTAAAGAATTTAAAGCTAATCTGAATAATTAACTTTAGCTCCTCTTTTCAAATTTTAATAATTATAATCTAAAAATTTATCAAATTTGAAAGATAAAGTTGAAAGATATTTTAAAACTTAAAAAACATTTTGGATAGACCCAAAAAGAATAGAAAAATATCATTGTTAACGATGACGTGTCAATAATAACCCTGTGTAATTTTCAAAACCAACCCAGTGAATATCGCTCACGAAAATATAACGTGTAAGAACGTAATTCTTGAAAAAAACGTCAATACTACGCTATTTTGTCGATATTCAAACACTTTTTATCAATTAAAAATATTATCTAATTATCTTTTGTCCTCGTTGGTTTCATTTTTTTTGATAAAATAAATTAGATAATAATAGGTGTCTAAATTTTTAGATCATAAAGCGGGAAAGTTTTTGTTAAATATCAAAACATTTTTCTGCTTTTGAATGCTTAAATTTTTAGCCTTTGGAAGTAATTTTCAATGAATGCAATGATAACTAAGTTGTGCAATTACAAGATTAATTTGAGAGGGCGGAGTTATTTCAAGATGTTTTCAGTTCATTTCAGTTGCTAATAACTATTTGATAACTAACTATTCTTTGTTTTTTTTTTTTTTTTTCATTTAACCAATTACTTGGATCAACTTGTTTTATTTAATATTTTCCTAAGATGAGGGCTGAAAAGAGGGCTACGCCACTCGAAACCGCCCTGGAGTTAAACTCCAAATTATTTTTCAAATAAAATAAATAAATAAATAACTATTTGAAAGTAGTAAAAAGTACAGTCTTTGAGAAATGGCTATTCAACTTTAATTTAAAATCTGTTTTCACATCTTTTAAAGTGAACCGAAATTTCGGTAACCCAAATATATCCTACGAGGATAACATTTTTCTTAAGTTTTTGGAATTGAGATCTGTGAAACGAGTCAACATTTGATTACCATTTTGCTATTATCTTTTTTTATTTCTAACTGATTAATTAAAAACAAAAAAAATATTATAAATCATAAATACAAGTTTAATTTATTTATTTTTTAGATATACAGGAAACGTTATAAATACTTTATAAATTCAAAAATCTTTTTATAAAACTTCATCAGTCATTCATTTGTTTCAATTTAAATATCTCACTAATAAATTTAAATTGATATTTTTAAATAAATAGACTGATTAAAACATGAAAATAGCAATAAAAAAAATATCAATAACTTTTTTTCAAATATTTTTGTCCTTGTTTCCTTAATAAAAATAGATATTTAAATTAAACAAACTAAAAGACACATAGTTTACCTTGGTATAATTGAGTTTATTATTAAATTATTAACAATTAAGATTTAATTGGAAAAAAATATATATTTTATTAAAGAGTAGAATGAGAAAAGATGGAGAAAAAGTAGATAAGACAAGAGTTACTGCAGTATTCAGTTTTAATTTGACAAATTAAAGTTTATGATCAAATAAAAATTATCATTAAAAAAATCTTTTAAATCCTTTTTTGGTGAAAAATTTATTGAAGGAGCATTTCTTTGTAAAGCACTTCAAAAATTAAAATTAGCATATAGCGCCAATCCTTATTTTGGTATCAATAAAGTCTTTGAGATCATTTAGAAAGCCATGGAGCAATTTTTATGTTATTTAGTGGGTGCGCAAAATGATTTTTGGGTCAACTAAAGCCAAATGTGACATTAGAGTAGAAAGTCTACATAATAATGAGCTTACTTTTAATGAAACCAAGTGTGAATTCGAAAATAAAAGTTTTAAGTTTCTCGTAATACAATTTTATCAAAGTGGTATTTCTTTAGACAAAAAGGAATTTTAGCATTCTTTAAAGCTAAGTCAACTTCCTGTCCTGTAGGAATAGCTGCAATGTTAGCACAGTATGATTCGAAAAATCCGAAAGACAAGAATATAGTGATGTATAACAAGTTGAACTAGAAGCACTAGCTTTTCATATCTATGTCTGTTTTAATTTATAAAAATTTTTATTAAGTCTAAACTTTAATTTTATAAAAGTACAAGAAAATCATATAAAATTGCGAATGAAGAGGTGTATTACATTGGTTGTAAACAACAACTTCTACGATTTTCAAATTCAACTGATACACTACAAAAGGCATATCTATTGTTGTATTTGGGATAATTTTAATCAATATGTTGCCTGTATCTCAAAAATATGGACGGTTGAAATAAACTTTAATAATTGAATGCTTAGTAAATGTTTTTTTTTTCTATTCAACACTTTTTCAAAATATTTTTTATGTTTTTTTTTAATTTTTTTAAATACTTTAGAATGTAAAAATTTTCAAAATAAATGTTCAATTTTTGAAAAAACTAATCTAATAGAAAAATTTGCCAAACGCTCATGTAGTACTTATGCTAAACATTCAATAAAATAAATAACACCTTGGAATCAAACTCTTGTTTAAGATTTTCTGAGTCAATTATTACTTGTAAAAGATTGAAGTTAGCCACTGCGTCAAAAAATAATGTTCATATTTACACATCATATGAACTTAATATATTTGTAATTTCTATATATTTATGAAGTTCAAATACTGCAAAAGCAAAGAAACTGTTTGATATTGAATAAAATCAAATAGTTACTTAAAACACATGATTGAATTCTTAAGTCTTAAATTAAATTTAATCAAAGATTTTATTTGTTTTAGATAAAATATCAAAATTTGCTGAGTTTTACCAAAATGTTCTTAATAATTCATCTTGCCTATGAATGTTGAACAATGTTGAATTTAGAGAATTTTATATTGATCTTTAAAAAAATAGTTTATAAGAGATTTAAAAATTTTGTTTTGTTCTATTGTTTTAAATTCAGCAAAATATCTTACAGATTGTAAATTTTGCCTTATTATCTAAAATTAAGACCGTTTAGCTAAACTGACAAATGACACTACAATCAAGGAATCGAAAAAGCAGAGATCGTTATCAAATCCTCGTTCCTCTTTTTACATTTTTAAATCTATCACAAATATTTTTAAAATTGATTTTTAATTTTTTTATCTTGAATTAAATTTAAATTTTTAACTTCATATTTTTAAGATATGAAAAAGATTTTCTTATTTCAAACTTTATTCTTCTTTACAATCAAATGCATTAATTCTGAGACTGAATTTTACAAATTCGCAGTTTCGCTTGACAACAAAGAAATAAGAACTTATAATGATACTTCGATGATTCGAAAAATAACATTGGTTGGTTTATCATATTCTCTAGATTTTAATTCAGAAAAAAATCTTTTGATTGGATCAACTGGCCTTCAAAAAAATGTATTTACCTGGTATATTACAGGTTCAACAAATACATTGTCTGCAGATGAAGGCGCTGATTCCAGAGGAATCGTTTTTGTGAATAAAACTCATTTTATTGCTGGATTTAATGACTTTTTCATGATTTACGATAGTTCAAACTTGGCAAATAAATTTAAAAAAAGTGATAGCACAAATATTGGTCAAGTTTATGATATCAAAATACTTCATCAAGAGCAGAAAATATTGATAGCATCATTTGATACAAAATACATTTCAATATATGATTTAACAACTTTGAGTTTTTTGAATAAATCAAATACTGGTGCAGACAATATCTATGCAATAGATGCATTTGATAAGAATTTGATTGTTTCTCAATGTAATAGTAAAGATATTTGTCACTATGAACTTAATTCTCAAAATCAACTCATTCAGATGCAAAAGCTTACACATAGTAATTTTTATTATGCAATAAAAATTTTAAATGATAGAAATGTAATTTTTGGAGGAGACACATTCTTAAAAATATGGGACATATCAACCAACCAGATTACTAAAACCTTTTCTGTTGATAGTAAAGTTTGGACCTTAGATATTTTTAGTAATGAAATTATAGCTACTGGTCATGAAGATGGTTATGTTAGATTTAGGAATATCATAAACGGTAGTAATTTCAAAACTATTAATACTGAGTCCAAAGTGTACTCCATAAAGAATTTAAACGGCTACAGTTCTTTAAAAAGCTATTTAAACTCTAAAACTAACCAACATTCAACTGAATCAGTTCAAATTTCAAGTTTAAATCCTCTGAAATTTGAATCAACTCTTTTGATAAACGATGTGAAAGAAACCACAATTCAAACAACTGAAAAACAAGCACTAACTTCTCTTTTAACTACAGTCGAAAAAGCGAAAACTACAACATTTTTAGATGAAGAAAGAAAAATTTCGACTAATGAAGCTTATATTCCTGTTAAAACTAGTTCAGAAAATTCAATATCTAAAACTGATAGTAAAACTGAAATGGCAAACACTTATTTCTTTGAAAATAATCATTCAACCGATCTAAGAATTAATTCGCAAATGAGTACTTTGACATTAATTACACAGGTTAAATCTACCGTTTACCAAGATTATCTTGTTAGTTCAGTGACTAAATCAAATTCGATGGTTAGCCAGTTAAATGAGTCTAAATATATGCTTTTTCAAATTAACAAAAGAATTCCCGAATCCTACAATCAATTTCTATTATTTCAAGGATTTATACCAAAAATGAAATGCTTTAAACAATGCTTTATTTTATCATGTAATTTAGTTGTTTTTAATGAAAAGATAACAAAATGTGAAATATTTTTTTTCACAAATGAGTTTCCTGACTATATTCAGTCTTCAGAGTATACAATTTATGAGGCTATTTAAAAGAAAAAATTGTAAAACATTAATTTTAATAGTAATCCATTTTTTTGATTAAAAAAAAATTAATAAATGATAAAAATTTAAATAAAGAATAACAATAAAAATCAATT
This sequence comes from Brachionus sp. 'Tiscar', assembly GCA_006352455.1. NCBI lineage: Eukaryota > Metazoa > Rotifera > Eurotatoria > Ploima > Brachionidae > Brachionus > Brachionus sp. 'Tiscar'. Next base: position 8,867 of record VANL01000105.1, read on the forward strand.
TAAAAGAAAAACAAGTAATAAATATTTTGACTTTTAATAGTACCGTAATCCCTCGTTCGATTATGCTGCACCACAAGCTAAGATATGCTGGTTAAAATATCAAATTAAGAATTTTTTAGCATTAGTAAGTTTGGTACATGGTTCAAATCTGGTAGCTTAGCTTATGATGCAGCATAATCGAACGAAGGGATACGGTATATTTGGTAAAATTTAATTATTATATTAATTTCCTCGTTTTCCAAACTAAAAGGTTTTATCGTTTTTTTATCCTTCTTCCTTAACCCTCAGCTATACCCATATTAGATGCCAGTTTCTTGGCATAATCAGTTTCGAAGTCAGAATTAATATGTGTTGCTGATTGAATTGCTATTACGGCATTGTTAACTCGCTCCTCCTTCTTCCTCAGTTCAGTAGCAATAGTCGTCATAATAGCTACTGTATTCTCATCTTTGTGTGCCATTCCTGCTGTTATCTTGGACAAACTGAGCGTATTTTTAAGAGCTGATACTTTAGGTGTTTTTTCAAGTGTTTCAACTCGGACTTTAAGATCAACAATTTCTGATTTGAGAGCATTTATGCTCTCATTATTCTCAGCTAAACATTTCCGGTATAGACCATCAATTTAATGACTGCTAAAAGATCCACTTCTCTGGTGTAAGGGCTTCCAGATCTACCAGCTGGTTTTGTTGTCCCAAATTTTGAACTGAGAGTATCCAATAGGACACTCCAGTCATCCTAGCTTGACACAGGATCTGTTAAGTCCATTAATGATTCAAATATTTTTTTGTCAATTTATTTTTTAACATTCTTCATAGTTTTTAATTAAACTAATTTAAATTTAATCTAATATTTATTAAATGACAAAGCATAACTTAACTTAAATTTTAATTTAATTTACCGTAATTCATGACGAATATTCCTAAAGATAAATGTAAATTTTTTTCCAATTTCCGAGTAAAGAGTATTTTGAATTTCATTAAGTTTAAATTATATGTCAATTTAAGTTTTAAAAATCAATTTATTATTAGCTACACAGAAAAAATATTTATTTTTCTTTTAAAAAAAGTAAATAAGCTACTGGAAAAAATATAGGAAATTAGGCTGAATCTTTATTCAAAAATTTAGTAACCAAATAAACTTTCTAAATTTTTTTCCAATTTCCGAGTAAAGAGTATTTTGAATTTCAAAGTGTGAAATAAGAAAAAAGATAAAATTTAAGTAATTTTTAAATTTTTATGAAAACTTAAATCTAAAATTACTTTTTTTCAACTAATTTAATTTTTTTTAAATTTTTTTAAATTTTAAATTTGATAATTTTCAAATTTTTTCACTGTTGATGCTTCAATTAATTCTTCAACAAATTGAAGTCTATCAACCAGCTTGAAATGCAAATATCTCCAGTTTAAAAACTAATTATTTTTTTAAACAAGACTGTACCGTGATAAAGATCAAAATTAAATTTTATTTCCATAAGATTCGTTTTGAGGTTTAAGTTTTTATAAAAATTTAAAAATTACTTTAATTTTATCTTTTTTCTTATTTCACACTTAAAAATTCAAAATATCCTTTACTCGGAAATTGGAAAAATTTTGATTTAATCAATAACCGTCTGATAAAGAAATTAATAACGTATTTGAAGATTATCACTCATAAAAAATCTTGTCAATTAAGTTTAAATTATATGTCAATTTAAGTTTTAAAAATCAATTTATTATTAGCTACACAGAAAAAATATTTATTTTTCTTTTAAAAAAAGTAAATAAGCTACTGGAAAAAATATAGGAAATTAGGCTGAATCTTTATTCAAAAATTTAGTAACCAAATAAACTTTCTAACATCAATGCAATTTTCTCAATAATTTCAAGACCATTTTATCAAAATGGTAAACTGTAATTTAAAAGAATAGTAAAAAACCAAATTTATTTAAGTAATAATTTAATGAAATTTAAAATTAAGCTCTTTTAATACTGAATTAGACTTTATTTTACAATAAAATCATATATTACAAAAATGTGTCTCGACAAAAAATACTTAAATTTTGTACGAGATCACACTCATATTTTTTAATAGATTTCAAATATTTTACTAAGTAAATGTTTTTATCTCCCAATAAAACCGGCTCATTTTTGATAAAAAATTTTGATTGTTTTACATAAAAATTCTTGCCAAATTTAATATGAATATTTTTTTTTCGTATGACTGAGTAATTTTCAAAAATTTCCTGCATTTCACTTTTTTCAACTTGTAAGCCATTGCTTAAACTTCTTAGCTTGATACTAAAACTATCACAAATTTCTTTTTTGACCTTCAATTTTATGTCAAAAATTTTTTTATAACGAAAAGAGTCATGTAAATTCAATATTTGATTGCAAAAGCTATCTCCGAATAATTCAAAAATTTTTTTGTAAAAATCTGAAATTCTTTTAAATGAATAGTTGATGTTTTCAGCATCAATTAGATTTTTTCTTATCATCCATTTAAAATGTCTTGACAAACACTCCTAAAATTTCAAAATTCAAAAGTTGAAATAGAATATTATTTTGTCTCATTTTTACCAAAAACATCTGCCTTACTACAACAGCTAAATGGTTAGATTTGTAACAAATTTTATCCAACTCAATTACCAGTTTGTAAATTTCTTCATAAAATTCATCAATTATCTTAAAAATTAAATTTTATTAAATCAAAATAATTTTTCAATTATATTATATAATTTAAAACCTGTCCACCAAAATTAAATAGCAATGCAGATACACCAATTAGACTAGCAAGATGTTTTCTATCAAAATTTGCTTCTATTAGAGTAGGTTTAATAAAACTTGCTAAAACATATTTTATCGTTTCTGTAGAGAAGCGCTCATATAATCTTAAATTTTTAAATTTTATTTTAAAAAAAATATATTAAAATAAAAACAAATACTTAAAAAACATGACTAAAATAAAAGATGATTTTTGTCTTATTTCAAGGCTTAAATAGCAGCCTAAATGAGAATTTTGAATTGAACTGAAGAGCAAAGTAGACAAAATTTTTGTGAACTATAAAAATAAATCAAAATAAATTTAAAAAAAAATAATTTGTTTTTATTTACATATCCTTTTGGTGCCAAAAAAACATTTCTATTTAAAATTAAATTTTTAACTGAATTTAAAACTCGATCAAGATAATCGAGCATAATTATTTCTTTTTTTGAATCTGAAATATTCACAGTTAATATTTGAATCTGAAAATTAAATTCTAAATATCTAAATTTTAATTTTAAATATTAAATCTCACTGTCTGATGAAAAAAATTAATCAAATAAGGAACAATTGGTTGAAGTTTTGGATTTGTCTTGAAATCTTCCATAACCATCTTAAAAATCAAGTTGATCAAAAAAGACAAAGAAAAAAAATTTTTACATTTAGTAGCTCTTGATCTTCCTGATTGCATTCATGATCTCCCATTATAACATTAACAACTTTTTCATAATATTCCTTAAAATCTTGATTTATTTGTGGATAAAAAAAATTGCTTTCAATATCTGCATTTTCAGTCTGGTCAAAATCAATGGTAACTAAAAAATTAAATTATTTTTTTTTTAAATATTAGCCTTTAATAAATCAACCATTAAAATTATTATCATTTTTCCGGTAATCAACCGAATTTCCATTCACCACAAACCAATTACCATGCAAATAATTTTCTTTTTTTTCGCCTGAAATTTTTTCAGATAACTTTAACTCAATGACGGGATCATTTAATTCAAAAAACTTTGATTTAAATTGATTTAAAACTTTATCATTTAAATTATCAGTTCTAATGGTCTTATAGTCTAGAGGATCTGATGAACCGTAGCCAAATGTTTTCTAATAAAAAAAGCATGATTTGGAAATAAAAAATATTTAATTTTACTTCAATATTTAAAATTTTAAACGCTTGATTTACATCAGATGTTTTGAGTTCGGACCTTTTGCATTGGTGCATAAGACTAACCGCATTCTATGAAAAGTATGTATTTTTCTTATGTTTTATTTGTAAAAGAAATTCTCACGTCTAAAGACTCACGAATCCGATAGGAAATATCCTCTGAAAGACTTTTCAGAGACTGATCATCCAGTTGTTGATTGCCTTCGAGCCACGACCAAAGCTGTATTGTGTCAGATCGGAAAAGAACAAAGCCTTGCTCCGGCTCGTTTTTTGCTATTTGAGAAATTAATTTCGAATTTTTATCTTGCATATTTAATTTAAAATTAAAAATTAAAATTTTAAGACAGATTTTATTTATAATTTTTTTTTCAACCAAAAATAAAATCAAAATTTATTTATTTATTTCATTTATTTAATTAAGGTTTAAGTCCTATGGACAAATTGAAATAAGAATAATAGACAGTTAAATATCCATTTTACAATTTAGTAAATCGTTTTCAGTACAATTTGTATGAGTCAGATCTTCTACTTGTGATATCTGCTTAATAAAAGAAGTATTCTCTCTATCAAGTATCTTATAATCTTTCCTTAAGTATTCAAATACGTTTTTACATAATTGATTATTGAAAATTTGTTTGACAAAGAATATTTGTCTAATTGACTCCAATTTTAATGCTTTGTTCAAAGGTTTTGTTTTTGTAAATTTACTGAGTCCAATTAATCGATTTATTAAAATATTTTGCCGTATATCAAATTCCTTTAAGCTCTTTTCATTAATGAAGATATTATCTAAATGATATCTAAAGATTTTATAAGAGAACTGTTTGTATAAGAAAGCTATAGTTTCTGGGATCATTAATTTTGGTTTACATTCAATACTATTTAGAGAGTAAAAACTTTTTTCAACTATTTTCATCTTATTTTCCACAAAATCATTTATTGATTTTTGATTTCCAATTGGTAAGCCAAGATAAATCAAACTTTGTACTTTTGGAATCGAAGAGCCATTTAATTTAAATTGTGTTTTAAAACTTGTACTTTTTTTTTCGAATAGGATTGATGCATATTTAGAGTATTAGAGGCATTAAATCCGATTTTCCAGTCCTAGGCATAATATTCTCCACAAATAATTATTCATTTTTCGAATTAATTTGTAGAAAAGCCCATCACTAAAGCCTACTGGCATCAAGACTTATTAGATTTAAACGAGATCCTCCTAGGCAATAATAATTGACTACTTTGTTTGCTAAAAAATAACAATGTTTACATGAGCCCTTTTTTTTTAATCCAAATTGATTTCTATGAAAATGAATGCCATCAAAAACATTCGTTTTGGTCAAGATAAGAGACTCAAAAATAGTAGATAAACATGTAGACACCGTGATAGGTCTCCAATCTCAAGGATCTTTTGAAAACTTTTTTTGGAATAGGCTTTAATAAGGAAATATTGAAATTCTTTGGGATATAGCCAATTTTAATAGAAAAATTAATGAAATTTTCAAGCAAAATAAGTAGATTTTTTGATGGTCCATATATGAAAAATTCATTGTAGATTAGATCGTAAAAAAAAAATCAAAACATTTTTTTTAGATAATCTTACTAAATTTATGATAAATTTAAAAAGCAATGCTTGATTGTTGGATAAAAAAATAAAAAGAAGCGATTGATATTTTATTTTTAATCAATTAATATTTTATAATAAACACATCGTGCCATAGACTTGTAGAAGATTGAAATCAGAAACCTCACAAATAATACATATTTTTCATATTTACACATCATAAGAACTTAATAAGCTCCTATTTTATTTGTTAATGGTGTAAGTTCTTTTGCTGGAAAGTAAAGAAACTGGAATAAAATCAAATAGTTGTTACATGATTGGAATATTCAGTCTTAAATAAAATTAAATCTAAAGATTTTATTTGTTTTAGATACTAATTCAAATTGTTAAAAAGCAAAATTTATTCCCAAAATCTAATAACACCATAAATTATTGAAAACCAAATACAATTTAGATTAAAGACAAATAGTTTTAATAAAATAATTGGAAGAAATAATACTTTAAACTTCGAATTCGACATATAAATATGAAAAAATATTCTAGTTAGTTTTAAATTTTTAATTATTTCTTTTAAACTAAAATTAATTATTGTAGAAATCATTTTTTTCTTTGAATAATGAAAAAATAAATTTTTATAAAAAAAAATTCAAACTTTCTTTGTTATAGTAATTTGTAAATAATTTTAAATTTTTAAAATAGCATTTGAACAGTGATTTTTAATTTAAGATTAGTACAGATTATTTAAAAATGAAGTTTTTTTAACAAATTTTAATTATTAAAAATTAATAAATTTAAAAAAAATTTAAATATTTTTTATTTTTAAATAATTGCAGAAGAAAATTTTACATTAAACATTCAAGCTCTATTTTTTATTGAAAAAGAAAAATAGTAGATAAAGAAAAATTCTTAGACTTATTATCAATTTAAAAGAAATTTTGAAAAAATTTGTCGATTGAACACATTTATATAATTTGTAAATTAATTTTTTCAATGTATCTTATTAATGGACTCTTTCTTTTTTTCTAACTTTGTTTTCTTTTTAGGCAATGGATCAATTGTTCCCATACAAAATTTGTATTCCTTTCTTAATTCAAATTTTAATTTATTTGAAAAAGAAATTTCGATTTTAGATGATTTAAGTTATTCAATTATTATAATATAAATGAAATGAGCATTTGATTTATTATTTAAATCTTAAATCTAAATTGAATTAAAAAAATAATATTTGTTCAAGATATGACTCTTAGATTTTTTTGAAGAATAAACATTTTTTAGTTTTTCTTTATTTACAATAAAAAAAACCTAGATTGATGTCTTTCGATAAAATTTTCTGAATTGATTTTTAATAAAAAAGTAAAAATATAAAAAATAGTTTTAGTTTTTAGTTAAGTTAAAAATATTTTTTATTGTAAATTGAATTTTCGTTTTCGATATCGATTTTTTGATGATTGAAGAGTCTTAAAGTCAAAAATTTATTTAATTTTTTTTAAATAATATTCAGAAATATTTATTTTAACACTAGAAAGGACGGCGGGTCAAATTGACAAATATTTTTTCTTTTCTTCTAAATATTTTAATTTGTAAATTTTGCAATAAAACAGTCGCACTTTCTAGTGTCATTGTTAATGCTATGTCAATTATATCCAATCTTAACACTTTGAATACAGTCAAAACCGTTTGTAAAAATATGGATATAAGAAATTTTCGCTTATAATAAACTTAACCTCAGATAACAAAAACTTTTTCATTAGTTTTAGTGCTTATTTTTTTGCATACAAGAAATTCTTATATAAAAAATTTATCAAATATAATAAATTAGTTTATAAAAACAAATAAATATTTTTCATGTTAAACTTGGTGATATAGCGACATCTTTGTCAATATCACTGGTTTAGTTAACTAACTTAACCATGTGCGTTTAAGTTAGTAAGGAGCATAAATAGCTTCTCCAATACGTCTAACGGGAGATCGGATAGACGGGCCCAAGGGTACTAATGTAAACATTACAAACTTGTTGTTTATAAATAAAATGAAATTTTTAAGATAGCAAATAATAAAAAAGGCAATGCTAAAAATGATGCAGCAAACCATCGGAAGGCTGCTATTATTTTTGAAAAAAAATTCAAACTCTTAATTAATTTAGAAAAAGGTCTAGATTTCAAAATAATTTTTGATATAATTTTATATATTGAGATAATTTTTTCAAATTATAAATAAACAAAAATTACTGATTTCTTATAAATTTAACTTTTTTAGTCTTATTTTGCAATTAAATTAAAATATTAGGCTAATTTTGTATTTGAATAAAAATTTCTGTGTAAAAACTAATTTTTATTTATAAGAAATTGTTGGATATAAGAAAATTTTTCTTGTCCAAATTCGAATTTCTTATATCCGGTTTTCACTGTATTTGAATTTGATGATTTTAATTGATGTTTTAATTTAAATCTTATTCTTTATTTAAAGAATAACAAAAGAAAATAAAAATTGTTTACAAAAAAAGTGAAAAATTTTAAAAATTAGGATTTTTTAGCCCTTTTGGTTTTTAAAATTTAAAAAACAAAAAGGTAATTAGTTTTATCATAATTGTTGATCAAACTGGTAAATTTTTATTAATTTAATTTTCCTCTTAAAATATCAAGAAATACTTGAAGATAAAATAGTATGTTGTTTTAATTAAAACTTTAAAGAAAAATCTTACTGAATATTTAGTTTTATTCGACTTCCTAGATAGTTGGTATTAAATATTATTAATAAAAAGTGTTGGCTGGTGAAAAAGTCTAAGATTTAAAATTTAATATCTTTTTTTTAGATATGAATGAGATTTTTTTATTACAAACAATGTTTTTTTTTTCGAAAAATTACATTAGTGCTGAATCTAACTTTTATAATTTTGCAGCCTCACTTGATAACAACAATTTGAGAATTTATGATGATAACTTTACGTTTAACCAAGTCATTTTACAAGATAAATCATTTTATATAGATTTTGATTTAGAATTAAATCTCATAATTGGAAGTTGTAGTAATAGAAGGGTTTTTGTTTTGAATTTAAAAAATCTAATTACCACATGGTCTGTTGAAGAGAATGATAATACAAGGGCTGTTGCATTCCTGAATAAAACTCACTTTATCGCAGGGTTTAAAGATTTTTTTATCATTTATGATTTATCCAACTTGAATAATAAATTCAAAATAATAGACAGCATAAATATAAAAGAAGTTTATGATATAAAAATACTTAATCATGAGCAGAAAATATTGATAGCATCACGTGACGGATTCATTTCAATATTTAATTTAAAATATTTAAGTTTTTTGAATAAGTTTTTTACAAATGCAGATAATATTTACTCAATAGATGCATTTGACAAGAATTTGATTGTATCTCAGTGTGATAATAGAGATTTATGTCATTATAGCCTTGATTCTACAAATCAACTTAATCTAATAGACAAGCTTTCAGAAGATAAAGAAAGTTTTGTAATTAAAATTTTGAATAAAAACCAAGTTATTTTTGGCGGAGATTCCATTCTAAAAATTTGGGATATTTCAATAAATCAGATCATTAAAACTTTTCCTATTAATACAAAAGCTTTTAATCTTGACATTTTTAGTAATGAAATTATAGCTTGTGGTGATGATAATGGCTATATTAGATTTTGGAATACAATAAACGGTAGTAATTTTAAAACAATAAGTACAATACTTTCAAATGTAAATTATATTAAAAATTTAAATGGCTACAGTGCTTTGAATAATTACTTAAATTCAAAAATATTAAACTATTCATCTCAATCAGAGCAAATATCAAGTTCGCAGTCTTTGAATTACAAATCATTTATATCAATTATAAATGATAAAATAGACACAACAGTTCAAACAAGTTTTATTGAGAAAAATAAATTAACTTACCAAACTGAAGAAAAAAAATTATCGAGTAGTGGCACAAATCAAATAATGAGTGAATTGAGTACAAAATCTTCGATTGAAAATGCAGATGAAAAAGAATCATTGTCTACTTTCAAAAGTGAAACAAGTAACTTGCCAACTTCTGATCAATACTCAGAAAAATATATTTCAAAGTTATATTCCCATAAGACTTCAATTGAATGGCTTTGGAATTCCTATAATCAAAATACAAACAAAATTAAAATAGACACTACTTTTGAAAGTCTTCAAAGTAAAGATTCACACATAAGTACTTTACAATTAATGATACAGGAAAAATCTACTATCTTAAAAGATCATACTGTAAATTCAGCTACAAATTCCATAAATATAGTAAACGAGTTAAATTCATCAAAATACGTGCAATTCCAAGTTGACAAAACTATTTCTGAATCTTTCAGTCAATTTTTATTATTTCAAGAATTTATAACAAAAATGAAATGCTTTAAACAATGCTTTTTTTTTTCATGTAATTGTGTTGTTTTTAATGAAAAGAGTACAAAATGTCAATTATATTTTTTCGAAAATAATATTTCTGATTTTATTCAGTCACAAGGCTATTCAATTTATTTTTTAAAAGACAAGTTAAACTAAATTTATATGGCTGATAAATATTTTTCTAATTAGGCTTATCCAAAATTTTAATTTTTTTTGATTAATAAAAAAGTTAGAAAGACCTTTTGAAAAATTTATTCAATAAAATGTTCGTAAATCAATTGTTTTCATATCGAAATTTATTTTAAATTTTAATTAAAAATTTTTGCTATATTTTAAAATTGAAAAAAAAAAAAATTTGGTGCATTTTCATAAATTTTTCAAAATACGTACCGTAAACTCGTGTTCACGACACTAAGAGTACAAGCCAAAAACTCCGCTTTTACTCTAATTGAAATTGTCTTTTAGTCTATATGGCCAAAGATTGAGTTTTTAGAAAAAAATTTAAAAAAAATAAAAAATCCCATCCTTTGCCATATAGAGTAAAAGACAATGTCAATTAGAGTAAAAGCGGAGTTTATGGCTTTTACTCTTAGAGTCGTGAACACGAGTTTACGGTATTAAAAGGCTAAAAATTTTTTAATTTAAAACGTCTCGACTGATTTAAAATTTTACAATTATTTTTTAAAAATTTTTACTTAGAATGATTTAAATTCAAGAATTTTGCAAAATAATTGGAAAATTACAATGTTGAAAATTTTATAAAAATAAATTACTAAAATTTCAAGAAAAATAAATTAAATTTATTTAAAAAATAAGGGATAATTTTAATTATGTTTTACCTTTTTTTAGATGATTATTATCTAATTTTCGCAGATTCTGCTGTTTTCATGAATCCCACACACCTAGGTTTGGGCATGTATTCTAAACTACTTCAAGAATACATTATCATGTATTTGCGAATATATTTAAGTATTTTTTATATGTTCTAAGTAATCTTTAGAGAGTGAAAAATAAAAAATTTTAAAATTATTTATTCTAAAATCCATAAAAAATACTTTAATTTAAAAAAAATTAATAAAAGTATTCAAGAATTTCAAAATATTCATTTGAGAACATTTATTCAATTTTTGAACAACATGGATGGCTGAATAAAACCGGCAAATCAGAGCTTAAGGCTTTTAAGTGTGTTGTTGGGTGTTTGTCATGATATAATTGATAACTCATAGTAAAAAAATTTTTATGCGATATTTCTGAGAGATCTATTTCTAATTTAAAATCAAAATTCGCAGCCAGATTTTATTTCTAATTTTATTTATAACAAAAAATAATAAATACACAAAATTACTACGATGTTTCTAAAAAGAAATTTTTTTCAAGTATTTAAAGAGGAATTACAATGGCTCGAGATGATAAAAATGAGTCGATTTTTAACAAAATTTATTTTGATAGTTTTATTAGTTTTTTGTGTGTTTGTTATATATCAGCCTTTGTACACCAGGGCAGCTGCACGTTTTGCTCCAACTGAACCGAAAATGTACACCCGACCATCTTATTGACTACAATACAGAAAATTTTTGTTCCAATTCTTTCAATAATTCTTTAGTATTTGCATGATTTGGAAATATTTCAATAGATTTTTTTAAGCATTGGTAACTTGTTTGAAGATCACCAGTCTTAAAATAAAAATAGATTTATTTTTGCGAATTTAATTTTTAAATTTAAGAAAATATAATAAATTTTGTTTATTTTTTTTTCTCTAACAATGTTTAACCAAAAACTTCGACTTTAAAAACTATCATTAAAAAATTTATTCGGAAAAAAATATCTAATAAATATGTGAATAAAAATTTTATTAAGTTATTTGAAAATTTTTTTGTTGTAGGCGATGTAAAAAAAAATTAAGATAAAATTTTTCTTTTTAATTTTAAAAATAATATTATTTATTTTTACAAAAATTGAAAAATAAATTTGAATTAAAATCTTAAAGAAAACGGTAAAATGAAAATTATTTTGAATTTTTTGAGCAATTAAATAATTTCGGAGAGTTTTTTCTGAAATTTTTCCTAAAACATCAGAATATAAAAATAAAAAATTATTTTCATTTTTTCGAAGAAGCTCACTTTTGTCCAAAATTTTAAAATTAAAATTTTATTTATTCCCAATAAATTGATATAAAAAAATGAAAAGAAAACGAGGCTAGAAAAAATTATTATTGAGAATATTTCATTTATTTTTAGTCTTAATAATTATAATGAACTATTAAACAGAAGCCCAGTATTACTTTCACATAATGTAGAAGAAAAAGTTAGTATATTGAGTATAAATGAAAACGAAACTGGAAATATTAATGATTTAGAGAGTTAAAGTGATGCTGTCGATGAGAATGATAGCTTAGATAGTACTGGGTCTAATTATACCAACTAATATTACAGATTAACAAAGTCCAAAGCACATAATTTTTTTTTTTTTTTAATAGTTTATCAATAAATTTTCAAAATGGCGATGAGTAATAAAACTCCTTTTGCCATTGGTAAATTTCAAATCATACAATTTTAAGATCAATAACTAGGAAAAAAAAACACAAAGCACATAAAAACAAAAAAATATTTTTATATGTATTGATGCTTGATTAATTGATTTTTTTGTAATTTTTCAATTCAATTATTTTAACACAGAAATTTTAACATGTAATCTGAAAAACGCATATATTTTTTATTTTTTCTCAGCTCACCTGAAACAGAAAATTTAGTGTCACATGAACACAGGTCACCTGGAGAGAAAATAAAAAATCGTGTGTTGTTCAGATCACGGGTTAAAATTTCTGTTTTTTTAAATTTTTAAATTTATTGTATTTGTAGCCAAAAAGAATAAATTTGTAAATTTCAATTAAATTTTTTTTTCACTTAAAAAAATTCAAATCGTACTTTAAATTACGTTTGTTAGCGTAAATTAAAATTAAAAGTAAAATTTATTTTAACGGTCCTTTACAAAATGAAAGATAAATTCTTACCGTATAAGCAAGATAAGCATTATTAAAATTAGGTTCGAACACATTCGATCCTAAACTTTGAGCAGCTTGAAAAAATGACTTGGCAAGTTCATTTCGGCCATGAGCCATTTCCAAAACTCCCAAATTATTATAAGCATCGATACTATCATTATTATAAATTAAGCACAGCCTAAAGCATTGATAGGCTAAGCTGCTATCGCCAACACCCAGAGCAACATGTCCTAAATTATACCAAATATCCGCTATTTGCATATCATTAGTTGCTAGTGTGATAGCTCGCTCAAAACACGACAAAATTAAGTCGTACTGTTGGGCGTAAAAGCAACATAGGCCAATATTGTTGAAAATCTCACTATTGTACACTCCCATTTGTAATAAACGCCGATAGAACTTAAGCGCCACCTCTGGTTGATCACTGTAGAAATAATTTGTCGCTATGCAAGCAATGGCTTCCACATTGGTGCTGTCTGTTTGTAAAACTTCTCTATAATATTTCATGCATTCATTCATATCGCCCAAAGCTTCATGAACCCGAGCCATCCCCTGCAAAATGCTCACCTCAAACGGAAACTTTTGATTAGCTTCTCTTAGCCGATTAATTGAATTCAAAGGCTGGTCAAGCTTGACATAAATTTTTGACAAATAAAGAAAAACATCTATTGTTGGATTTTGTTTTAACGATGAGATAAATTGTTTTTCAGCCTCGCGAAAAAGACCTAACCGGTAGTAGCACTTGCCTAGTTGAAGTTTCCACCACCAGTCGTTGAATTGACACGCTTCGGTGGCTAGAGCGGCCATTTGAAGTGCGTTTCTCACATCATTTTCATGATAAAAGATGTACTCAAATAGTGGCTTGGCCAGTGATGGTATTTCGGCATATTTTGTAAAGTTAAGCCTTGACAAATTGATGAATTGATCAGGTGATGAGAGCATTGACGCTGTGCCTAGACGAACAAATCTGGACGATGAACTGGTTAGTGGTCTGGCTGTGTAAGCTGATCGAGGTGTCCGGATCGCTTGTTCCATTGTGCCAGGTCTGTTTGACTGGGTGCCTGGTCTCACTGCACCGCTCAAAGGCCTCCCGCTCTGACTAACTGGTCTCATAGCCATGCTTAGCGAGTTCTGCGATGAGCCGGGCGCTTTCAAGCTTGTACCTGGCCGGCTTATTTGTGCTACGGAATTTTCGTCAAGCATCTCAGCAATGCCATCATCATCCATTTCTACTTCATCAATGTAAACTTGTTCTGACAAGGCTCGCATTTTGAGCACCCATGCTGACTTGGATAATTTTTAAAAATTTATTATTTTATTAATAAAAATTTTTACCTGGTCGTAAGGATTTTTCTCTAAAATTTGTGAACAGATTTTTGTGCACTCCTCAAACTTACGTCGACGGAATAGGCTGCAGGCCATAAACAATGGATCCATTTTTTTTTTTTATAAAAAAAATTTAAATATTCTATTAATAATAAATAATGTAAAAAAAAAATATTAAAAATCGTCCTTGACATTTGAATTAAATTAAAAAACGGTTTCCATGGTAACCGAGTAAAACTTTCTCTTGACAAATTTATACGAATTTATATATATTTTTTTTTATTAAATAAATTTTACGACAGTTTTATTATTATGGCAGATAAGTCATTCGGAAGTTTTGGAGCTTTTAAACTAACTTATCTAGAGTGAGTTGAGTTTTTATTAAAAGAAAAAAAATTATCTTTTTTTCAAAAGAGATTTAAAAAAAAATAGTCCTAATGAACCAATTGATGTGACTCATGTTTCGCATACTGTTCTTAAAAGTATCGATTATTTTAAGAAAAATTTAGCAACAGATGGTTCAAAGCAAATTGTCAATTACACTTGGGAAAAGCCTGGTGATCAATCGCCGAGTATTTTCAGAACTGATGACCAAGAGAACGTCAAAAGTCGTCACACTTTGGAAATAATGTCCACTTATCGTGGTCATCCTCATGTAATTAAGCAATCTAGATGGGAAACAGATCCAAATGGACCACCTGAATTTTATTCTTTTCCTCAAAAGAGACGCACTGCTGTTCTAAGTACAATGACTCAGTATGTCGAAGAAATGAACAAAACTTTTCCTGGAGGACAATAAATTAAAAAACTTAATTTTATTTAAAATAAATTTTATTTGTATATTGAAAAAAAATTTAAATAAAAAATTTATTTTTTCATTTAATCTCAACGATTTTATTTTTTTTTAGTTGCTACTTGATTATTGTTTGTTTTGGGAACAACTGTTTCCATTGAGCTGTCATCACCACAAAAAAATCTAAAATTATTGATTTAAAATATTAAAAAATACTTTATTTTTGTTTTTTTATAATATTTCCCTAAGAATTCTATATTTAGAAATATCTTTTAAATTTAGCTGCCGTAAAACCTTACACACTACCACGGGGGACATATGGCCTTATGATTTTTCTAAAGGAGGCTTAATTTGTGTTTTTTTTTTTTTTGGAAAAATCATATTTATTAATCATTATTTATTAAAATTAATTAATTAATTTTTTTATAAGCTTTTTAATTTTATTATTTTATAAACCCTTGGTTATAATTTAATAATACTTGATATTAAATGGGTTGAAATCATTTTTTTGAGGGGGTAGGGGAAGACCGATTTTCGACTACAAACCCGGATTTATATGTAAGGTTATACGGTATTACTTTATAACTTGAAAATCTTGAACTAAATTTTTAAGCCCAAGTTTATTTGAAAAAAAAATATTATTTTAAAATAAAATGCTATCAAAATTTTTATCTGATTTTTTTCATATTTTTTAAATAATAAAAATAAAAAACATGATTCAGTAGTGTTTGAAAAACAAAAACATAAATATTTAATTAATTTATCCCAAACGATCCTTTTAATGAATAAAACAAAATTTTTGATAAATTGTCTATAAACTAGTTCTGGCTGGGGACTTGAATTTAAAAGAAACGAGAAGCTTACTTTCCACAAAGGCAATTCCATATAAGGCATAAGACTACCATGAGACCTATAAAGGTTCCAAAGCCGACAGCCAAACCAATGTACATGTTTCGTTTATTTTCATCCATAATTTGTTCTTTTCAAAAAAAAAATTATTTTTCTTTGCTTTAAAAACACGAAACAGGAAAATATTATGGCCAAAAAAGAAGAAAACTTATTTTAATAAACTCAAGATAATTAGTTAAAAAAAATCGATGCTATATTTTCATTTCCTTAGTAGAATAAAAAACAAAAAATCTTAAATCCTTGTAGACATCAATCAAAGTCTTATTAAATCGATCGAAAGTTAAGTGGCCCAAAAGTTCTTATCGATCGTGTTCAAAGAGAAAAAAAAACATAAAAGATTATTCAATTATTTATTAGTTTAAATATTTGAAGCTGTTTTTTAAAGGAAATTTCATATATTAAATAATTTTATTAAAAATAAATCTAGAAAATTAATAAAACAAAATAAAAATGAAAAGTGTGTCTTAAAGATCCGATTTTCTATTAATTTTGAGCAATTCTACCTCGAAAACAAGTGTAGCACCGCCTAAAAGATAAAAAATTAAATAGAAATTTTTCTTTACTGAATTTCTTCTACAATTACCTGGTATCTTAGGTGGCGCACCATGGTCTCCATAAGCCAAATGAGATGGAATGATAAGTTTTCTTTTCTCACCTTCGCACATGTCTAACAAACCTTGATCCCAGCCTTTGATAACTTGGCCAACTCCAAGAGTAAACTCAAACGGCTGGCCACGGCCTATCGAAGAGTCAAATTCAGTGCCGTCTTCAAGTTTACCAGCATAGTGCATGGACAAGGAATCTCCCTTTTTCGATGTTCTTGAACAATTTTCAACTCTTTTTTTAATGCCAATTTGCAGCTGTTTTTTTGACTTCTTTTCTTCGGCGAACACACAGCAAACCAAAAGCACCACAGCTATTAATTTTAAAGCTTTCATTATTCTTTTCTTTTTTATCTAAATATCACAAAAATATTTTTTCATTTAAAATTTGTTTCATCGTTTTTAAACTTCATCGTGTTCAAAAATAATTGGTTCTTTAAACAAAAATACATCTAACTTAACTATTTGGCAACAAACAAAAAAAAATTGTGTATTTACATTTTTCTAATCTAAAATGGTACTAATAATAATTCAAAATGTTTGTTTCATCACTACGCTTATCTTACATAGTCATATTTTTTTTGAATTTTTTGACCGGCATTGAATATGCAGTTATTTTACCGACAGCTCTTCAATTTTTGCAAAGATACGGTGGTAATCAAGTAGAACTAGGTTTATGTTTGTCAGCCTACAGTTTTTCAAGTCTTTTCTCATCACCCATCATGGGACGATGGTCAGACAAGTAAAAGGTTATTTGGGAAAAAAATTTTTCTTACAAGTTTTATTTATTAGAACAAATAACACAAAATTGATCATAATAATTGCTAATTTCTTTCAAATAATTGGAAGTTTTATGTACTTTATGGGTGTAAGTACATGGTTCATAATAGGTGGTCGATTGGTCGCAGGCATAGGTCTCGGAGTGGTAAGTGTTACTTTTAGTGATGTTATTAAAAACACAAATCCGGATGAAAGAAGCCCAATTTTGAGTCGGATTATGGTCGGAAGACAAGTAAATAAAAAATTGAAATTTTAAAGTTTTATTTTTTAACTGTATTTTCTAAGATTGGGATGATTATAGGACCTGTTTTCAATTTTATTATGTTAAATTTAAATTATAAAATAGGCCCGTTTCTGTTGGACAAGCTTTCTGCACCTGGCGTAAGTATAAATTTTTATTTTTTTACTGCTTTAGTTTAATTTAAATCAAGTTATCTAAAATTTTCTTTTAAAAATTTAAAATAAATTAAGCATCACTTGCCATAAATCACATTGTTTCTCAAAAATTTAATCAAATGATTTACTAAATATTGAAATTATTGTTTGAATGCAAATGAGTTTTAGTTAAGAATTAACCATTAAATTATTGAAAAAATATCCGATATTTGGGGCTCAAACAATTTTGAAAAATTTAAAAGATTTTTTTAAAATATTTTTTGAATCCGAAAAAAATAAAAATTTTTCCTAAGACCTAATTAAATTTTTGTTTTAAGTGAGTTTTAAAAGTAAGATTTATCCACAAATTTTCTACCAGTAGGATTCCAAACTAAAATAACGAAAAAACGGAAAAATTAACAAAAATAGAAAAAAAAACTTTGGAATTTTTAAAATGTCTAATTTTTAAATTTTGCAAGCTCTTGACAATCGAAACTTTTAAATACTTGAAAATTAAAAATGGTCTACTTATTTAGTGTACTATAGCACCTTTGAATAAAACAGTTACCACTATCAATCAAAAGCTAACAGTTACTGTAACACCTTGCTAAGGCTAAAACCCAAACTAAAATTAAATGCAACTTTTTTTTAAATCGAGATAAAACTATTGAAATTCATATTTATGAGAAGGGATAAAAATTAAATTTTAGAAAATTCTTTTTTTAATTATCAAAACAAAACTAAATTTTTGGATTTTTTTAATGGTTATGGAGACTTAATTCATTTCATCATTAAAATTTTTCTTATTGAAATATAAAATTCATTTATTCTTTCAATATTGTGAATTTTAAAATCAAATTGAATAAAATTTTTTCCTTTTTTGATAAATTAAAATTTACTGTAACAAAATAGTATTAAAAAAATGCTATTTTACACTTTTTTTGCTAAAATTTTTTTTTCTGGTGTAAATAAGACATCCATAAAATTGATTACTCAAGGTCCAACAAAGCTTGCTGCATTAAATTGAAGTATTTTTTTTATTTATTTTATTGAAGTAAATTTTAATTTATCAAAATAAGAATAAATTTTATTCAATTTAATTTTGAAAAAGGCAATTTCGATTGTAACAAAAAAATAAATAAAGAATTTTAAATTAATTTTATAGAATTAATGTAATTTTTTATACCTAGAATATTTCTATTTTATCTTGAAAATTTGTAAAATTTTATTTATTTGTTTTAATTTTAGCTTTTGATGACTGGTGCTTGGACTCTGCTACAAATAATTGTCATATTTTTTTACACAAATTTGAACAAATTTAACAAAAAAGAGAATGAAAATAGTGATGAACAAACTGGGCTTTTGGCTTCTGGCAATGATGCTCAATCATATGACACGATTCAAGTTGTTGACAATTCACAAACAGGACCATTTATACTTAGATTTTACAATGAATACATCAGAGACGAAGTAATTGCTGTTTATTGCAGTACTTTTACAGTTTTTTTTATGCAAACAGTCCTGGAGGTATTTTAAAATTATTAAATCTATCTAAATAAGCAAATAAAAATTATTTTTTCAAAAGACGATGTTAACTCCGTTCACCAAAGATTACTTTAACTGGTCAGACATACAGAACAGCATTTTGTACGGCTTAGCCGGCCTTGAAATTATGATTGTTTTTTTGCTCTTGAGTTTTTTAAGCAAAAAAATCAAAGATCGAAATTTACTTATGATTGGTATAGTTGGAAATTTATTAACTTTAATATTTTTGATAATATATTTACCTATGGCTGAGCCAAGTAAAGGAAATATTGAACAATATTTACTGTTCATAATTCCGGTATTCGGAAATGTTTTTAGCTTGCCGTTTATAGTGTTGGCTTCTATTTCGCTTTTATCCAAAATAACTAGTGTAGACTCGCAAGGTCTTACTCAGGGCATTCGCCGCACTGTTGTCGGTCTGGCATGCATTCTTGGACCAAACTGGGGAGGTGTTTTCTATAAACAGTGGTACATAATGATTGGAACTTTGATACTTTTATTAACTATGTCTTTAATGATGAGCTTAATTTCTTTTAAAAAATTAGTTGCTCGACCCATTACTTCAAGATTAAATTTAAATTAAAATTCACCTAAAATAATTCTAAATCGAAATTTTTTTTATATTTGTAATTTTTTTTCACTAAAATAAATTTTAATTTGTATTAAAAATTGTGAAGATTTTTTATAGACTTTTATTTTAAATTGTTTAATCGAATAAATTTTTTAAAGAATTCTAAAAAAGAGTTTAAAATAAATTTTTATTCTTAGATTGTTAAATAACTTTATTTTAGACTATTCTTATTGAAACAAATTAGCAACACTTCTGATTGTTTGTTACCAGGATAAATTTATTTGTTATGCTTTTTTGTTAATCATAAAATTTTTTCATTTGGATTAGCATATAAAATAATAAATGACTGCGTAGTAGTTATTCTTCTATTTAATATAATAAATTAAAATTAAACAAGTTTTTGTAAATAATGATTTTAAATTTTTTATTATATTAACAAATTAAAAAAATTAGTAATCAATCGCATACTTTTTTTTGCATGTTTTTACATAAATTGAATTAAATTAAAAAAGCAAGAATCAATATTTTATTATCAAAAGTCATAAAGCATAATTTTAGTATTTATAGTATTAATTTGAGAATTTAAACTGGCTCGTTTATTTGATTGCTATTTAAATGGATAAAAGAAGAGTATTTACACAAGCTTTAAGGAAATTATGAGATTTTTTTGTTAAACTTGAGTGATAAATTGGTTATAATGATAGTTTGTGATATATTTAAAAGAAGAATTTAATTAAATAACATTGTTTAAGTTTGCATATTTTCAAAAAATTAAAGTAAAGCGAGCTTTTAAAAAAAAATTAATAATATCAGACTAAATTTGCTTATTAAACTTAATAATTATTTAAACAGTTTTTTGAAAAATAATTTTTTTATCATTATTTCACATTTTCATTTATAAGTAGTTAGACTTAGCTTAAGTTTAATTAGTGATATGTTAAAAAATTTAAATTAATAAAAATAATCTTAATTATTTTTTTTTTTATAAAATAACAATTAAAAAATTATCTATACGTTTTTCTAAATTTTAATCAGTTTTTTTTTATTAATTTATAAAGCAATTCAAAAATTGATTTTATTGCGGTTGATTTAAAATACATGAAAATTTTGATATGCTACATATTTTCTTTTGAAATTAAAAGAGCTTTTAAAGCATAAAATTAAAGCTGATAGATCAATGTATAAAAAATATTTTCTCTACTCAGTTGACTGGGTTTTAAGAGTAAGTTAAGCATTACTCTTAATTCAAGTAAGTTCTTGAATTATTTTTTAACTATTAACCTAAATATAATTAATCATAATGATTTTAAATTTCAATTTGGCAAATTGAAGTCTCTGATCAAAATTTTTATGCTCATGCTCAAAATTTATCTTTTAAAAAATTTTTAAGAGTGTTTGAAATGATAAAATTTAATGCATTAATGCAGAGACATATTTTCATGTGTAACAAACTATGTTAAACCATATCTGAGTGTTGTGCATAATTCTACATGCAGAAATTTTTTGCAGAAATGTCCAGTTATAAAATACTAAGTTTAACATTGAATGTTAACTTTGAAAATGTGTTTCTGCAAAAAATTTAATTTCTAAAATAACTTAAAAATATTTTTTAAATGAAAAATATTGAGCATGATCATTTTAATTTGATTATAAACTTCAATTTGCCTTCAATTTTTAGATTAAATATAACATTAAATTCAAAAAATTGAATGAAAATATTCTTTTGTGTTGAACACTATTTCAAACCGTAAAAAAGTGTTCAATTTTAGTTTAAATAATTTATTATACCATATTCCCTCGTTCGATAATGCTGCAACACAAGTTAAAACACGCTTTTGGACAATGCACCAAAGTACATCTCGCCCATGCAATCATATTTCTAATTTTGAATGCATGGTCTAATAGCGAAATCACGGGTTTAGGTCCGCATCAAGCTCTGAAATTTTCAATTTAATGCGATATCAACACTCGAATTTAAAACAAAAAAAAAATAAAAAAGAATCAATTTTTTTAATATTCTTTTTTCTTGATTTTCGGTGTTGTACCAAATGCATAATAAATTTTTTTTTTTATTTTTTGTTTTTACTCTGAGTCTTAAGAATTTCAGAGTTCGACCTAAACCCGTGATTTCGCTATTAGACCATGCATTCAAAATTAGAAATGTAATTGCATGGACGAGATGTACTTTGGTGCATGGTCCAAAAGCGTGTCTTAGTTTGTGGTGCAGCATAATCGAACAAATGAATACGGCACTAAATAAATAAATTGAAAAAATTCGACAGTAAAATTTTATAAAATTTTAGTTAATTCATCTAAAAAATTTTTTTAATTTGAATTTTTCTATTATTTTTTAAGCTAATAGCTGCTTCATATAAATATTGAAATTAGTTTCAATTCATTAATAATCTAATTGAAAATATTAGTAAAAAAGAATTTATTTTTCTAGAAAAAATAATTAATTGATAACTTTTGATTGATTAAAATTCGATTAAATCTTTTTTTATTTTATTTAGCAATCTTAATTTAAATAAAAAGTCTTTTGGTTGAGAAATAAAAATAATTATTAAAAAATATTACTGTTTAAAAGATTTTATTTAAAAAAAAATAATTCAATGATAATCCTACAATCAATTTTTAGCATTTTTAGATTGATAAGCGTCAATTTTTGCTTTATTAAATTTTTTATTTTATTTTATTTTCTGCTAGCTTTATTTTCCAGTAGATATTTTTACTTATCAATTAGAAAAAAAATAATTAAAAAAAATTCAAATGTATTCAGTATACTTGTAAATATTTTTTTAGATAAAGAGTGAAACTAAAGATAAGACCAGAGAATCTAGCCGTAAGCTTATAGGTAAGTTAATACATGAATTCTTCGCACTTATGACATAAAAAAATGTGACTTTTATAAAAACCTAAAAAATTTTTAGCTAAAGAGGTTTTGCAACTAATATTTTTTTAAAATCAAGGTAAAATTAAAATAAACAAAATAAGTTTTAATCTAAAAAATTAGGAATTTTGAACTGCAAAATTTTAATGTGTTTTATTTTTTTAATATGAAAAAATTATAAATAATTCAAATTAAAATTTTATTTAGAATTAAATAATTTTTGAAATTTTTTTTTTAATTTAATTTAATTAGTTTCGATTTATTACGAAAACTCAGAAGAATTTTTTAAATTTAAATCAATTGAGCTTTTTTTTTAATTATTAATTGTTTAGAAAAAAAAATTAATCGATTTTTTAGATAAGTGGTTTTATCTAGAAAAAATAACTGCAAAAATAAATCAAGTATTTATTTAAAAGATAATAATAATAATACCATAAATTCAATAATTTTTTTTTTTTAATTTTAAATTCTTACTTCGAAATTTTTACTAATCAATTCTTATTGTTGTTTATAGTGAAAAAATCAAGTGACTTGATTAAATATAAGAAGCTTTTGAATGCGTTTAAACGAACGTTTTTTTTCAACAGGAAGTAATTATTTTAAGCTTTATTTTTATTAATGAACACAAAAACATTATTTTAGATTGTTTAAATTTAAAAGAAAAAAGCTAATTTTCTGTTCTGATAAGGCTTTTTTTTATAAATAATAATCATATTTAAGGTGCACTAGAATCAAAAAATCTAATTTTTATAGAAATTCTCATACAAAGGCTTTGCATGTGACACTTGCATTTTTTTTATAATTAAAATACCTATCTAAAAAATGAGCTTTAATAATCTAAAACATGCATGATTGAATAATATTTTATTTTTTTATTCAGAATAAAAAATTATTAAATTAGCTACATTAATCAAATGATAAATGGATGTTTGACGATCTTCAATTCGAACAATCAAATTTTAAAATGACATTTTTTTTTCTTTACTAATTTGTGTGTGATTGTTTAACTTCTCATGATATTTTCTAAGTAAATTTTTGTCTTAAAAAAACACAACTGTTTATTTAACAAAAAAAATTATTTTTGAGTATTATTTTACCTATTTTGACATACTAGAATTAGAATTATTCAAAAAATTTTTATCTTTGAAATCGATAAAAATCAACTAAAGGCGCAATCATAATTTATTGTTAGCATACAAAATTGTGCCTCAAAAGGTGAGTCTTTTAATTAGTAATCCTAGCCCTAGAAGTTGGTTTCTGTACACTTAATCGATGCAAAGTTTAGAAATTAAATATGAATTATGTCAAAATGAATTATGGTAAATTTTTACTGAGAGCCAATTTATGATTAGATAAGAGCATATATTCCTCTAGGATATTGACATTAGGGAAAATTTGGAAGCCAATTTAATTTAAGTTGATAATCGGATTAGCCCTAAAAGTCAATAATTATTGCTTGCTTTTGCATGCTGGCTTAGATTTCACTAATTTGTCTATGCTGCCTGGATGAACACTTTCCTTTCTAATTACCTAATCGGAATTAATAAAAATTAATTAAAAATAAAAAAAATTAATGCAAATTCTTAATTACTTTAGTTTATCTGTGCGAGATTTTGTTGTTTATAGCTAAAATGAGCAACTTTTTGAGCATAATTCAAATTTATGAAATTTACCTTTTTTTTTTGTGTTGTTAAAAAAAAAAATTTAAATTTTATTCTATTATATAAAAAATAGAGTGTTTGCTCTAGCTAGAAATAAGAAAAACTCGACATAAAAACAAAATAGCATCAATAAATTTAAAATATTTTATTTAAAATATCAAAAAATCGACATATATTATACCTTTTATGTTCTTAAGTCCTTGTCGATTCAGATTCAAGATAAACCAATATGATAATCATCAAAATAAATTAATTTTTTAAATTTCATGTTTTATTTCAGAATTATGTCTAATCTAGCTAACTTAAGTTGAAGACAATCAAAAAAGTCAAGCTAAAATCAATAGTTTCATCCTCATCTATAGTAAAAAATCATACCATCATTTTTTCAATTTAGATAAAATATGTCAGGCTATATTCTTAAAGTCTAGTGGTATAGAATACCAGTATGAGTTCATCCAAAGATCCTTCTATTTTCAATAAATTTTTTCAGCGTTTTTCGGGCGGAGCCAAAAAAACTGCGTCCGAAAAGGGCTCCAAAACTACCAAAGATGATTCCGATTTAGTAATACCAGAGATCAATTTTGAATCCATAGTCCCTAGTTCACACAATCAAAACGAGTCATTGTACAGAAACTCTGTTTTAGACCGTCCGGGTTCGTTTATTGAGCCTGTTCATTCCACCAATTCTTTTCCTCTAAGAACAAATCAAAACCTAAGTATTTTTTCTAATTTAAGCTTGTTTTTTTTGGTAATTGTTGACTCAAGGCACAATCAGAGAAGAAGACCAAATAAGCAACAGATTGACCATTGACATGAAACCCAGTGGTATAATCAGCAATCGCAATTCGAATAGTGATATTAACTACAATGAAGTGCTGCACAAGCTGCATGTAAATAACTATTTGACGCCGACTTACTGCGATTTTTGCTCAAGACTTTTGGTCGGATTAATCAAACAGGGTCTTAAATGCGAAAGTATGCAATTTATTTAAATTAGCTTAGCTATTATTCCATTAAAAAAAAGAAGCTAAAAATTTTATAAGAATTTCTGACAAAGTCAATAGCTCACTCTTTAAACTCAAAAGAGAAGAATACTTAATCAAAATTTTAAATTTTAACCGCATATAGCTAATATTATTAAAAGATAAAAATCTGATATTTTTAACACTCAATACTCGGAGGGATTTTTTCGACCTTTAGTGTTACCTTTTTTTTCCATGAAAATAAGCATATTTTGTAACAAAAATTAAATAATTTTTATATTTTTTGATTTTAGTTTTCTAATTGAAAAATAAAAATTTTCAAAATTTATTTAACTAGAAAATAAAGCTCGTATAGCCGAGAGGTTTGCGTGTTAGTCATTGAAGCAGAGGGTTGAAGGTTCGATCTCTGCAAGGAAAGAGAAAATCTTACGAATGCCTTTGTAGTATGGGGCGCATGTTTTAAACCCCTTTCTTTAAAAAAAAAGGGGAGGGGGGGCAGTTTCGACTAGGGATTTTAATAAATACGGCAACTCGATGTAGTCACCTCTGTGTCAGATCGGAGCCTCCTCTCAAAAAGTTATTTATAAAAGAGATGAGCTCCCCCGTATGCTCCAAATAGAGCGAACAAGGTAAAAAAAAATGAAAAGATAAACAAAAAGCGCCCAAAAAAACCATCCGGGTTTTGAGTTTTCATTTTTTTTTAATTATTTGTTTTTTTTGAGGATTTTACTCAAGCTCAAGCAGAGTTTTGAACTTGAATGTTTATCAATTAAAGTATCAGTTTCCTTTTCTCTAAATTATTTAAAATTTTATTTTAATCATTAAATTTTTATCAAATAAATAATGCTAAATGCTCTACTTTATATTTTTATACCAAAATGTTATTTGAAAGAGGAATAGGCTAAAATTAATTCTTCTTAATGTTTGTTAAATTTTTCAAGTCAAGTAAAGACTTAAAATTAAAAAATTTTTACATTAATTTAAAAAGTTTTGAATATTTTTAATGGCTGTCTTTTTTCATTTAAAATTCTGAAAAAAAAAATTTTATTTTTAGACATCGCCAAGAAAGGCGAAATTTTTTTTAAATTAAAATGAAAATAATCAATTATTTTCCGTAATTCTTACAGATTTTATTTATGCTTAATTTTTTTTGATGATGAATTCTTTTTTCTCTATTTTTATTTCTTAAATTTGAATGTTGACTTGTTTAGGGCTTATAATTTTAAATTTTGTTTTCATTTACAGACTACCTTAAAATCTATTTCAAAGGAAATTTTTTTCAAAGCATATGCTTTTTATATTTAAGTTTAAAGCAGTTTTTATCATAATTAAAAAAAAAACAGAAGAATTTAGTATTTTTTTTTAATAATTTTGTGTATAGTTTTTAACTTAACAATATATAAATATACATTTTATTATTATTATTATTTATTTCAATTGAACGCCAATTCTGGCGATGATTAATAAAAATAAAGTAAAAAATATTTATAAAAAAGAAACTAATAGAAAAATCTCTTTAAAAATTTGACAATAGTTTTCTAATAAAATTTTATTAATTTGATTTTTATAAAATAAAAATTGTAAAAATTGTAAAATTACATTTTATATCAAATAAAATTGGCAAAAAGAGTTTAACTATATAAAAAGTAAATAAAAAACTACATAAAATCTAACTGACTTTTTTTTCTTTTTATCGTAATTAACGAGAGATAAAAAAATATCACTTAAATCGGCATTGTGAAATTTAAATTTAAACAAAAAACAAAAACAAAATATCAATAATGTCAAAATTCAAGTTCTAAAGAAGCAAAACATGTTCTGTAAATTATAGCATTTTTTTTTGCTTAATGCTTGTATCTAAAAAATTTATGGAGTCCTAGTGGCTTCCAACGGTAGATAAGATAAAATTTTTAAAAATAAAAAAAGCATTTATCAATCAGTTTTGGAGACATCTGGCTTAATTTAGAATAATAAAAATTTTGATCGTACTCTCGAGAGCGATTTTTTAATTGAGCCTTTTATTTTGAATATATGTTAAATATGAAATTTTGTTCTTAATCCTTAATATTGAATAAAATAAGAATTTATAAAATCTTGTCCTTAAAAATAAAATCATCAAGTAAAATTAGTGGTATAATAAAAATTCTTAGAAAATGAAAAAATAATTTTTAATTATTATTATTATTATTTATTTCAGTAAACACCGCGAGGGTGATGTAAAAAAAAAGTTAAAAATAAAAAAAAAAGTAAATTAAAGTAAAGTTTTGTCTTTCTAAATAATTTTAGAGAATAAATTTAAATTTTTTCATAATTGTGTTAGTCACATGATTTAATATAATTAAAGAAAACCTCCTAGTATAATTTTCAAATTAGTATGTTGTGGCTTTAATTAGATTAAAACAAAAATTTAAACAACAAGAAAAAAGACGATCCAAACAAGTAAAATGGCAAATTAATAATTATAAATTTTTAATTATATAAATAAATTTATTATTGTTTTTTAAGATTAAAATTTGCTTTAAGTAAAATTTACCATTAAAAATAATTCCAAATTTTTTCAGAATTTTTAATTTCAATGAAGCCAATTTTTCTTTAAATTTAAATTTCATTTAAAATAATATTCAATAAATTCAGACTTGCGGAAAATTAATAAACTTTAATTTGACATTAAATGGCTAAACAAATTAGTAAACTTTTTTTTTAATTTTTATATAACTCTGTAAAAGTAAAAAATTTTAGCCAGAGTTATTAAAAAATTTAAATTATTTAAATAAATTTGAAAACTTAGGTTTTTGTAATTTACTAGTCTTTTAAAAAATTTTAATTATTAATTTAATACATTTTGTTTTTTGTTGCGAAATCTTTCTATACAGTATGTTACAAAAAAGTAGAATCAAGCTTTTTTTTTTTTCATTGGATTGTCTTATTAATCGTTATTTTAGTCATCACAGAAAATAAAAATCAAGAATTTTTTTTCATTTTTTGTTTTTATTTATTAGAATATCGGAAAAAATACTAATAAAAGGATAAGTAGTAAAAGATCCAAAAATATTTAATAAAACAATTACAATTTGAAAAACAAAAATGACACAAAAAATTAGAATAAAAATCAATTTAAGCTTTTATATAACCACCTATTGCTTTTATGTAGGCAGCGACCCATTGAAGAAAGCAACAAGTTGTTTCAGATTTCTGTTGGAATTTTCAACCATTCATCATGGAGCACTAGCTTTAAAAAGTCGACTATAGTTATCTTATAATTCAGTAATTTCTGGTCGATAAATTTTCAATTGAATTGGGATCGGGTGATCTTTTACATCATGGAAGAATTTTTAAAAATCCATTTTTGGTCAGGATCGATTTAAAGCTGTACGGATGAGATCAAGTTGTTTTTCTAGGGTGTCCATGCAAACATGTATATTGATTGTATTCTTTTGATGTAAATTGACCGTTTCTCTATTGAATAATTTTGGATGCCTTTCGCAGTTGCCAAAGTTGTTCACTCTAGACGTGGCTTGGATATTGCTTTAAGTCTTTGTATGATCTTTCAAAAGACCTACAATTGCCATCTTTGTTGGTCGGTTACTTTTTATTACCCATTTTTTCTCTATTTTGGCAATTTTGGAAAGTCTATTTTATTGAAATTAATTAATAAAGAGATTTTTATTTTTTGATTAAAAAGTATAAAAAATGAGCTTTAATTAGATACAGAGTTGTTTAAAAGTCCCAAAAAAAGTCCAAGTCATTAAAATAAAAGTCCATGTCCGGACTTTTTTTTTTTTAATTTTTTTAAAAAGTTTATTAAAGTCAAAAAGATTATTTTGGAAATATAAATTTGATAATTGTGTTCCATAACCTGGATGAAAAATAGATAAGAGCTAACAAAGGTGTTTGATTGAATACTTAAATTAAGAGTGCAATTAAATGAAACAAAGCTAAATTTTTCGATTTTTCAAATTTTATTTTAAGCATAATTAAATTAACATTTAAATGCACTTAATTTTTTTAGATTTATTATATGTTTAGACCGCCCTGGATTCTGAATTTAACTCGGACTAAAAAAAATTAAAGTCAGACTTGGACTTGACTTGAGACTTGGGATTTTTAAACTACTTTGATTAGATACCTAAATCAAGCATAAAAATTCTCAATTATAACGATAAGTTTTACTGCAAAAAAGCAATATTTTTATTTTTTTTCAGTTTGATTTTAACTTTTTGTGACATACTGTAAATATCAAGAATAATACAAATTTATTAGTTTATTTATTAACTAAGTTTGTGGAATGAATTTTCATAAAAGATGCATACCAGACATGCCAAAAATATGCAATAAACAATTGAATAATATGTTTTCAAAAATGAATGCTCAGCCTAATTCAACTTATAATTCGGATCCTTTAAAAGAAATGGTATATGTTTTAATTAAAAAATTAACTATCTTAAAATTAATTAATAAAAAAAAATTAGAATATGCAAATAGAGCTAGATCATTCGTTGATAGAGCGAAAAGCGTTTACCTCAAGTAGATTTGCATCGTTATGCGATGTTTGTCAAACAGAAATATCAAATGTTAGAACATATTACGAGTGTAAAGACTGCCATATTTATATGCACACCAAGTGTCGCCCGAAGGCGAAAAAAAATTGCCGACCAGTATGCCGAGAGGACGAAGACATGGACGGTGTGTCAATATGCGACTCGAGTGACGAAATCGACCCCAATGGTACAATCGATTCTGATCCGGATGATTTTGTCGAACCGATCAAAAAAGATCGTGCTAATGGCACAAAAGACAATCAGGACAGCAAAAAATTCATAGGGTTGGTGAGAATTTCGCAACGAGTAAAAAAAATCAACGAATCCTTCTGGTCTGGCCACATGTACTACTACACAAACAAAAATATTGAGGTATGAAATTTAAATAATCTATTAAAAGAAAAAGTATTTTAAAATAGGATTTTTTTTTATATCTCTAAAAGAACATTAAATAATTGGCATTTTTAAAAATATTTTAAACAAATTTTTTTTTTCTTCGAATTTTTTTTGTTTAACCAGACAAAATTAAAAACTTTTGCCGAGAAATAGGTTCAAGTGTTGCCGGTTTTGAATTTGGTATAATTGCATCTTGACTCACTGCAAAATCTTTTTTACTAAGCTAATTTTCTACCGGTCTAATTTTTGATGTATGATCTGTTTTACATTTTTGGCCTATTGTTAGACATTTTACTTAACATTTAACTTCTTTTAAGCTACTTATTTTTATCGATTTCATGGTTATTTTTTGTAAAAAAAGATTCAAATAAAGATAAATTGAGAATGTTGAAAATAAATTTTGCACTGGTAGAGCAAAACAAATAATCAAAATAATTAAGCTTAATAATCTTATTAATTTTTTTTTTATATATTTTAGTTAATTTTAATTTTCTAAAAATCCCTAAATATGAAAATATGAAATGTTAAAATGCAAAATTATTTCCATTTTATTCAAAAAATTTATTGATTATCTGGTCACATAATAAATGATCAACCGATCTTGATCACATTACAGATGAAGTCAATATTTATTCAATTTAAAATAAGGAACACTTTTTTTTAACAGAAATAATACTTAAATTAAATAAACAGTCACTGTTAAAACTGTTCAACAAATTTTTATTTAAATAGCAAAAAATATCTGTATATAAAAATATTTTCAGGGTTTCAAGTTTTGAATAAAAAAAATATATTATTAGCTAATATTTAAAATTTGAAGCAATTTTAAATTTTCTTATTTCTTTTACTTTTTAAAAATAAATATAATTAATTTGAAATTGAAAAATATTTTTTTTTAAAAATTTAGAAGCATTTTTAAAAATGTGCTAGTATGGTTTTTCTTTATTTAAAAAAAGGCTTATTTATTTGATTTTTTATTAAAATGTTCCTCAATATTCAGTTTTTATCACATTTCATTAAATTGAAAAATCATATTTTAAAACTTATAGATATTTAGTTTTTTATTTGGTTAGACTTGTCGTCTCTTAATCATTTAAGGATCACATTTTTCGAAAATTGTATAACCTTCATTGTTTTTCTGTGTCTCGAATCTTGATTGTTAAACTAATGCATCTCCTTTGGCGCAAATTTATAACCCGAGTGACGTCTTTTACAAATCTTATTCATGTAATTGGATGGTTTCAATTGTTTTTTTCGGTCTGCCTCTTTTTTTATTTGAATGAATTATTTATTCATTTGTTTATATGCTGTATTCAAATTTTTTGATTCATATAATTTATTTAATTCTATAAACGCCAAATAGAGATCATTATTTAAAATAAAGTGTCAAAAATTTAGAATAAAAATGAAATAATGAATTAAAAAATTCAGAAGTTAAAATATGATTTTAAATTAAAATAGTGTCAATTTTTTTTCATTTTATATTTTAAATGACTCAAAAAATGAAAATTAAATTGACTAATTTAATTAAAATTGGTTTTATTTTTATTTTAGTAGTAGTAGTAGTTAAGAGACTACAGTATAGCAATCTATACTAACGCCTTCCGGAATTTAGCAAAAAAAAAGCAAATAGTCTTTTTTAAACTATTAAAAAAACAGCTACTGGGTATGTACGTTGAAATAATTTTTAAAATTAATTTTAACATGTACAGGTGCTTATTTGCCATTTAGCTTTATTTTACTTTAGCTTTTTTATGTCACCTTTAAGTTGATGATCAATTTAAAATATCATTTCAATTCAAAGAGTTTAGATGTTAGTCCTTAGATGTTATATTCAATTAAATTTAAATAATTTTAATCTAATACGCTATACATGGAAATTTAAAAAAAAAATTTTTCAAACTTTTGATAAGATCGATCTTTAAATATAAATTTATAGGCTCAATTTTTGTAATACTTTGAATTTATTTCAAAAATGGTAGTAATATTTCAATTTTATTTCATGTATTTGTAAACTAGCAATCAGAATTGAATTTAAAAATAAAATTCAAATATTGAATTCAAAATAAAGTTTCTTTCCCTCCAAATATTTTTCAAATAAAAATCTTAAAAATATACTTTATAAAAAATGAGCTTTACTAAAAATTTTAAAATCAATCTTGTCAATAAGTTGAGAAAATATTTTTCTAAAATTATTTATTTTTCAAATTTACATTACATGTAAAGGGTATAACATTAAACATATTTAAATTGGGAGACATGTAATAAAAAGTGAATACATTTTAAAACTATTAACAATTGTTAAAGATATAAAATTCTTTAAAAAATGAAAATTGAATAACTATATTATTTAATTATATTAAAAACTATATTAAAGTCGGACGTTTTTTATAACATGGGTCAAATAAATTCTTTTTTAAGACATGTCATTAAATTAAACATTACTTTTTTTTAAAATCAATGCTCATTTTAAATTCGGATAATTACTTTATAACTTTTGAATTCAATCATCTTATAAATGTTTATTGGAGCATAAGTGGCTTTTATATTAAAGAATATTAAAAAATTTTTCAACTAATTTTTTTTATGAAAAAAAAGCAATAGTTAGAAAAAGAAATCATTCCTTAATTTTAGTATCTTTATTTTTATAAAATTAACTGTAAATTAAACTAATTTTTTCCTCAAAGCCTATAATTCACTATTGGCAATTGGATACAAAATCAATAAAAATCTACAGTTCTTATCGATTGGAAAAAATTTTGAGAGAAATCCCACTTGAATCTATCAAAAATGCTAAATTAAATGGTCTTAACAGTAAAGAAGAAAATTGTATCAATGACCAAAAATGCTTATACGTTCTAGTTACCAGTGAAGAGCAGTATTACTGCGGTATGGGAAACTCAGATCCGAATTCGGCAATGAATGTTTTGGCTAGAAATTTTTTTAACATATTCAAAATGGTCTATTTGCCATACATGGGCCATCAAGGCAAGCGTCCCTCTATCAAAATATCAGCTCCTAAATATGAGGAAAAAAGTGTGAATGAAGAATTTATCATAAATCCGCACGATTTACTCGGAACTGGGCAATTTGGCCAAGTTTATGGTGGAAAGTGCAAAGCTACTAAGCAAACGGTTGCTATAAAAGTGATTGACAAAACTCGTTTTAAAGACATTCAAGTAGGAAGCAGTATTTTTCAAAATGAAATAACAATTTTGTACAATTTGGAGCATCCAGGTATTATTAAGCTTTATGCATTGTTCGATGAAGTCGATCGATTATACATTGTAACAGAAAAATTGGCCACTGATATGCTCGAAATGATTTTGGGTCGAAACCCTTCTAGGCTAAGTGAAAGAATAGCTAAATTTATCACTTATCAAGTAAATTTTAAATTTTTTGGAACTAATTTTAAAAACTAAAAAAACTTTATCAGGGAGATAAATTTTTAAATTTAATTTTTATCAGGTATTATTCTAAATTACTTAATTTTATTTTAAAAATGAATTTTATTGAATTAAGCAGAATAAAAGTTTAGATTTCTTATTTCTTTTAAAACAAATTAAATAGGCTTATAATTTTTATTTTTTACTCTTAATTAATTAATAAACATAATTTTTTTTAAAGAGTAAATTAGATAAAATTTTGGGTTAGTTTTTATAATCGACCAAAAAATATCTTGAATTTAAATTTCTAAAAAAAGTTAAAAGCTGTGAAATTCAATTTGAGAAAAAAATATTTCGTTTTTTTAAAATATAAAAAATATATACTTTTTAGCCATATAGTTATTTTTTTAATTTGCAAAAAAAGCAAAAAGTAAAACATCAATATAATTGAATCTGATTATATTGAAACAACACCGAATCTAACAATTTTATTTTAGATTAGTTGTACTCAGAGTTGTTTAAAAGTCACAAGTCAAGTCCAATTCCGGCCTTGGACTTTAAAAAAAAAAAAATCCGAGTCAAAATCTTTTATCTTTTTAATTTTTTTAAATTAAACTCAGCCAAATAAAAACATCGGGAATCTATCAGTCAGTATCAAGGCCAATTAAATGATACTTTTGTCGTCTTAGGTGATTATTATTGGAGCAAAGCAAGTTTTGGGCTTTTAAACAACTTTTTAAATAAATTTTAATTTAATTTATCAAAAAAATGGAATATTTTTTCGCTTTGACAAAATATCTAAACAAAAAAAAAATTTAAGGAAAATTACTAAATTATAACTGTTAAAATTAGAGTTGGGAACCACACAAACGGCTATTGATGCGGCCAAAAATTTTTTTGACCGCGAACAGGTTCGCTTTGACAGACAGTTATAAAGGCGGACGGCCACTTTGGCGGCCAAATGTATGACCATGTTAAGTATAACCGTTTATTTTTACGGTTGTTTACTTGAATTGTCTCAAATCTTTCAGAAAAAATACGGAAATTTACCTAAAATCTAGTAAATCTTAAAATTAAGCCTCTTGCATAGACTAAAGGTAAACCCAAGTTTAGAAATAATTTTTTAAGTTTATTCTTTAATTCAAGGTTCGCAAAAAAAATTGATCAACAATATGAAGAGATATTCAATTGATTTTTAGATTTCTATAAAAACATTAATTTGAAGCCTTTTTAGTTTTATTTATTGGCCGCCGGTCTGACTGTGAAATTTGCCGCGTTCGGACCGGCCGCCGCCCAACACCAGTTAAAATCAATAGAATTAAAATACAGGTAGACCCGGTTAAGTCAAAGGGTGGTCATAAAAAGTTTCAACTTAATAAAAAACTAAAACTAAGAAAAAAATATAATTAAAATGTGAAAATTTTTTATTAAAAAAACAATAAAAAATAGAATAAAATAATGAAAATTAATTTATAGGATTAGTGATGAAGTCCGTAAATTTTGATTGTTTTTTTGGCAAATCCTGGAAGCTTGATTCAATCTGATAAAGATTGGTAGCTGTACTATATGACTAAATTGTAGCTGTAGTATCATTTGGTTTGGAATAGAAAAATAATTTAAGCTTTCTGAAGCTTCACCATGAGACGTTTATGTTCTTTTAGGTTTACGTTTTAGGATTTGAACACTTTTCATAGTTCTCAAATATCTTTTCTTTGTTCTTTACACCAACCACTTATTTTACTAATTGCTACTCCTTCCTCCTTTGTTATTTGTGTCTTATTTTTTCTTTTTAATATGAAAAAGTTTCTTAAAAGATACGAGGATTTAATTTTTTTTAAAACGAGTTAAATGACTTGTTTGGTGCTTCAGGTTTCAAAAAAAATACTTTTAATTTAAAAATTAACCACAAAAAAAAAATAAACAAGACAAAAATAAAATAAATTGCCATAAAATAAAAGTAAGGGGGGTCTAAAAATTTCATAAAGAGCAAACAGTACAAAAAGGTAAATAGCTATTTTATATTTAAATCTCATTGTCTAATGCGGTACAAAGATACAATTCTTATCTGTTTTTCTTTTTTAGTAAATAAATTTTTATTTGTTAACCTAAATATAAAATTCATCTCAAAAAAAGATCAGAGTAGAATTGACTACAATTTTTAATTGTAAGTTCCACATTGTAAACTCACAGACTTATCAAATAAAAACTTTAAAGTCTTACTTTTCTACTAATTGTTATACAAATAAGACATATTGCATTCTTAAAGAAATTTCCTAAAAAAAATTTATGACTATTAATTTTTTAGTTTAATTTTTTACTATTTTTATTTTTTATATATTATTTTTTATATTAAAAAAAAGTTATTTTATTTAAAATTAAGATATTGATCGCGTTAAACTATTTGCATGAGAAAAAAATTGCTCATTGTGATCTAAAACCTGAAAATATTCTTTTAATGGAAAATACGGATTATCCTCAGGTTAAAATATGCGATTTTGGCTACGCCAAAATAATTGGTGAAAATTCTTTTAGAAGAAGCATGGTAGGAACACCAGCCTATTCGCGTAATTTAATATCATTGAGATTTGAATTTTTTTTCTAAAGGATTTTTTTTTCTAACAGCACCTGAACTCAAACTAAAACGACTTTACAATAATTCAATTGACATGTGGAGTATGGGTGTTATTGTTTACGTTTCTTTAAGTGGAACTTTTCCATTCGAAGAAGACCGTGACATAAACGAGCAAATAAGAAATCCTAATTTCATGTTTCCGGAAAATCCTTGGAGACTAGTTGACCCCAAAGCAATCGATTTAATCAACAAGTTTTTACAGGTTAAAATAGAACGCCGAATGTCGGTCAAGAGTGCATTGCAACACATTTGGTTTGATGAAGTAAATTTATTTTTAAAATTTTAATAATTTTATTAAATTTGAAAATAATTTTCAAGGATTTCCAATTATATTTGGATTTATCAGAAATAGAAAAACGACTAGGAGTTAAATGGCTGACAACAAAATCACAAGAGGAAAAATGGAGCGAGTCAATTAAACTTTAAATTTACTCATTTTAAATTATAAATATTAAATATTTTATCCCTTTATTTTGATTTTTTTTAAATAAAAAAATTGTTTTTTTTATTTTTTATTATTTTGCTTTAAAAAAAATTAAGAACTTATGGAGATTTTAATTTATTGATGTAATTATTTTTATTAACGGGTGTTCAAAAAATAATTTTCAAAATTTTTAGATAGAAAAAAATGTTTCGTTAGCCTTTGTTTCAATCACGTAGTATTTTAAATTTTTAATCCAAAAAACATCCTCACTTTATTGAATCAAATACTTACTGATAAGAGGGCTGAAATGAGGAATTAAACCGCTCGAAACTGCCTTGGATTCCAAATTCTAAATTATTTTTCAAATAACTAAATAAATTGGATTATTAATCAAAATATGAGAAAAAGGTAAAAAAAAATTGCTAAAATAATATTGCTAAATTTAAACACTGAACTGATTAGACAGTATTGGTAAAAAATAAGAGAACTGCGTTTTTTTTAAACATTTTATTAAGAAGAACAAAAAAGACGAAAAAGAAAAAAAATTCACACAAACAAATTATATGTTCGAAAAATGTGGGTTTTAATTGATATTAAAAAGTTTTAAAAAAAATTAAAAAAAATGCTTTTCGGTGAATTTGCATTTCAACAAATTCGTCAAAAATGTCTTATACTGTTGCACCTCAATAATTAAAAAAGACATTCAGGTCTTCATAATTCAAATTTTAAAGATTATAAAATTTTAACTTAATTGTACTTAATTGTATATTTATATTGTTTTTAAACCCCTTTCATTAAAAAAAAAGGGGACCGGTTTCGACTGGGGATAAAAAAAAAAATACAAGTTTGAAGTATTCACAGCCGTGAATTTTAGAACAACAAAACTAGTGTACCGTGAGTGGCGGCCACTAGACCACCAAAAAATGGTGTAGGCCGTTTTGGTGGCCGGGTGTGAAAACAAACATTTTAAAAATTTTCAATACGAAAATTTGTTAGAGAAAAGAATGGACTATAAGAAAAATCATTTATTTTTAGTGAAAAAAAAATTATCAATCATGGCCAACATCAACTTTCGACGGTCTAGTGGCCGTCACAGACAGTACCCAACAGTAAACAAAACACAAGCTAAAATTTTAAAATGGAATTTATTAAGGTCTAAAACTATTTCTATAAAATATATCATCTGATACATAGAATGTATCGCTTATATTGAATCTCTGCAAAAAATTATATGTTTAGAAAATCATTTAATTTTATTGCAGAGATTTTGCAAAGTTTAAATTTTAGAAAGATGACAGATAGCATGTATGAAATGATGCATTCTGTAAAACTAGTTTTAGACCTAAACAAAAAGCTAAATTTAAAATTTTTGTTTTTTATTCTAAAATTCAAAAATTAAAGACTTTTAGAAATAACACTATTTTTAAATCAACAAAAAAAATGCATTTCTTATCTTTTATGAAAAAAACTATTTATCAACTTTTCTTTAAGTATAATGATTTTCTTTTATCAAAGTTAACGAATAAAATCCATTTAAATGAAAATAACTTTTTTTAAGTTAATAAAATTTATATTGAGCACATGATGTTGTGGTAATTTGGTGATTGCACCTGTCTAACACACAGCAGGTTCCAAGTTCAGTTATTGGTGCGATCATTTAGAAAAAAAAAAATTTTTTACATTTTAATAAATACAAATTTAAACTTGGTTAATTTGGTAAATTAAAAATAAATAATATTTAATCACAATATAGACAGTCGTTCACATGATTCAGGAAAAAAGCTTCAAAATTTTTGATCATACCAGTCTCAATTTCGAGATAATTCCATTTTGAATTGCATAGATTGCATTTTTTATATCTAAAATTATTAAGAGGCATTAGAGTTTTTTCACATCTGTTCATATTATGGCCTGAAATGCATCTTATTTTAATTAAATTCAAATTTCCATCCGATGAAAATATTTTTCCACATAAATCACACAAATTAACAAATTCAGTCTCAACAAAATTGTATCCAATCTTCTTTATCCATTCTTCGATCTCTTTAATTTCAGAGCCAAACTCATTTTTTTGAAAAAAATTCTTTCTTATACAAAAATTTCCCATTTGAACAATTAAAAATTTCTCGTAAGCTTCCAATTTATCAAATTCTTTGCCATGGGCATTTTTTATAAAATCCATGCAAAAATATTTAAAAATCAGAAGACTAGTCTCTCTGAAAACAAGATCATAGAATGAGACTGATTTAACTGTTGTATTGTCAGAATCTTTTTTTAAGCTGGTCTTGATTTCTGACTCTTGATCATCCTCATCTCGAAAGTCACTTTCACAGCTCGACTCGTCCACATCAAATCCAATTTTAGCATTTAAAGAATCAAAATTTGCCACTGCCTCGAAATAATTTCGCATCAAATAGGCCAAAATTCTTGTCCGCTTCAAATAAACAATTTTGTTCTTTTTATCTTGTAAAAGTTTTCTGTAATTTCTAAAATTTTCGTATATGACATCAAAATTTTCTTTCATAAAAAGTTTATTGTTAAAATACAAATCATTTTTAAATAGCCAAATAAAATCTTTTTGGCCACTAAGACTTGAATTTAAATTTGAATCGAAAAAATTTTCTATAATTTTTTTATTCAAATTTTTCATTCTGTACACATTTATTTCAAAATTTGGAGGACGCTTATGTATCAGACTCGACTTGCCAAAGTCATTTACTTGATAAAGAATAAGTTTGTTTTTAGTCAAATAAATTTGTTTGATCGTTTTAAATATGTCTTGGTTTGTTTGGTTTGGTATCGATTCAAAATTTAAATTTAAATTCGAATTAATTATTGTGTTTACAGCTGATAATTTAGAATTAGTGATATTCAACTGAACTAAATCTATTAGGCCATTTTCAAAAATTAGCATATAAGACAAATTTTGCATCAATTTTACATCTATCAATTTAAATAAGCCTTGAATTAAAAAGTTTTTTACTGGCTTTTGAATAAAAGCCGAGTATTTCATTTCATCTGGCAAATAGATTAATTCTGATTTTAGATCTAAATTATCTAGTAGGTAAAATCCAACTTCATTATCTGTGTGAACTATAAGAACAAAGAAATTTTCATCGATATTTTCAAAATTAATTTTTTTAACCACCCCATTTAAGTTAGCATCTATGAATTTAAATTTTCCACAAGACAAATCTTCTATCAGTATTCTTCCGTCTGAAAGAACAACAGCAACTTTAAACTCATTTCCCATTACAATATCAGAGATTTCAACGAAGCTCTTTTTGTCCAAACTAGTATCGACCATCTCATCAAATACTTCAATGTATATCTTGTCCGATAAGTCAATTAACTTGAACAACTCAACATTTAAATTTGAATAAATACGAAAAATAGCTATTTGGTTGGATTTGAAGCCGATTAGCAAATTTTCATACTGAAGACAATTTTTTGAGTAAACCTCTGGACCCCATGATACCGCCTTGGGTATAATTTTACTCAAACATGTCATAAACTCTTTGATATCTTCAAAACGTTGGCTTATTAGATCATTATTGTGATTTGTAATGAAAAAATCACTCAAATCAATTAATTTAGAATTTGATTTTGAGTCAAAAATTTTTCTATAATCAGAATTTTTGGATTCTATAAAATTGTTATTAGTATTAGTGAATTTAGTACAATCGAATATTATCATTTGATTGTACTCGTTTAGAGTAAATAGAAGATTAACTTTTGGGTTTAAGTTCCACTTACAGAATTTGAATGAGTTTTGTAGATCGTTTTCTTGTGCTGCACCAGAGCTGTATGGATTAAGAAAGCTCAAAAATTTGTAAAAATCTAAATCAAAAAGTCGGCTTTGGTCCAACAAAGCCTCATGGTTTGAAAATTCTTCTAAATTTTGTTCTCTAAGACTTAAAATGCTAGGTTCAAACTGATTTTTATTCAATATTTCTTGGTCGTTGTTTTTAGAACGTTTAGACATAAATTGGAGTTGTTTTTGGAATGACTTGTGTTTGGAATTTTTGTATTCGCTTAATTCTTGGAATTTTTTGAACAAATTGGAAAAATTGTCTGATTTAGGCACCGAACGAATTACATTAATGCAAAAAGCATCATTTTTTGACTCATTTAAGTCATGAATCCATTCATCTATTTGAATCTGTTGTTTATTTTTCTCATTTTGGATTTTTTGATTGATGAAAAATTTGAATGGCGACGAATTGTTCAATTGAGACGGCCATTCAAAATTTTGATTAAGAATAAATATGCATTTATCAGTACATATGGCTAAACGATTTGTATTTGACTGGTCAACTGAATTTGATTCCTGAAGCTGACCATAATTGGTGTATTTCAAGTTGTTCAAAAGTTCTACATTCAAGTTTTTAAATTCATCGTTTTTCAAGTCCATTTTCATTAGTTTAATATTATTTTATTTTATTTTATTTTAAAAATTTTACTTTAAATTGCAAAATTTTGTTAAATTTTTTTTATCATAAAATAAAAATATTATTAAATTTTTGTTTAAACAAAAGTTGTAAGTGCAAATTTATTTAAATTTAAATTTTTATTGGAATTCTCATTATAAATACCGTAAAAATTGACAAACTTGCCCAGGGCTAAATATGAGTATTAGCCTATAAGCACCTCCCCTATAAAATGATATAAGCCCATCCCATAAAATACATATAGGCCCTGGGCTTTTAATTAAATACCTTATAATAAAATTATCATTATTAAATACAAGCTCATGGGGTAAAAAAAAAAGAATTAAGTACAAGCCCATGAGCTTAAAATAATTTTTTATTAAATTTGAGAATAAAAAAAAATTTTTCTTTGTTAGCATATACCAATTTTTTTTTTGTTTTGCATTGAGAATATAAAATTTAAGCAACTTCAAGTTTAATCACATTTTCATTTGCTTCTAACTGTTAATTCTTGATTTAATAAAAAAAAAAGCTTCATTTCTTTATTAAAATGAAAACTCCAAGTTTACCAAAACGAAGAGTAGGCAGACCTACTAAAGAAGAATCGCAAAAATGGAAAGAAATAGTTTCTATGAGGAACATAAATCAATCATCACAACAAACATCATCATCACCAGATGTTATTATGCTAGATGAACCACGATCATCAAAAACTGATACATTACATCCGATTTCATCGTTGCCTGAGTCTTCACCAAAAAAACTAAACAAATTTTCACTTTTCCATTATTTAATAAAAAAAATTGTACATAAGCCCATGGTCAGTTCAATATTAATTTATTCATAAGCCCATGGTAATATCAATTTTAATATACATATAAGCCCTGGGCTTCTCCTTAAAATAAAACCAAGGTTGATATTTTTTAGCCCCCCCAATTATTTAGCATAAGCCCATGGGCCTGTTTGTCAGTTTTTACGGTATTTATAAATATTATTTATTTTTTTTAATTTCTACATCGCCCGAATTGCCGTTAATTGTTTAAATAAAATAAAATAAATAAAACTAAATTTTTCTTTTATCATCACCATAATTTATCTTATTGACTAAGAATTAAGCTTCTGAATTAAAAAAAGGAGAGAATTGGACTTGGTGATAAAATATTTGATGAAGTAAAATTGGCTCATGAACAGCTTAAAAAATCAAAGTTGTTATTAAAGATTAAATACAAACTTTGGTTTCACAT
Source organism: Brachionus sp. 'Tiscar' (assembly GCA_006352455.1). Taxonomy (NCBI): domain Eukaryota; kingdom Metazoa; phylum Rotifera; class Eurotatoria; order Ploima; family Brachionidae; genus Brachionus; species Brachionus sp. 'Tiscar'. The sequence continues at coordinate 51,210 of VANL01000105.1, forward strand.
TATTGCTGAAATAAAGTAAAGACAAAAAAAAATGAATAAATTATTTGTACTAATCAATCAAGTTTTACTTTAGATTGCTACTGATGACCATGATGAAATTAACTGTAATTTGTTTACAGTGTGTATAGAAAATTTAGAACATTTAAATTTTTTTTACGCAAGGTTTGTTTCTTGAAAGCCGTGCGGCTTAATAAAAAATAAAAATAGAACTTTTCTTACAGTGTCTTTACTAGCAGTAACATTTGGAAATTTAGAACTAAAAACAGACACTAGCTGTCTAAAGCTTGTTGTATGAATGATTCTGACCTTTCTAAAAATGTAAGACTCATCTCGACTGGTAAGCCTTCGGGGTCTACCAGACCTTGGTAATTCTTTGACTACGGATGTCTTCTCATAATTGCGCTTTGTTGTAATCACACATTTTCTCGAAACTTCTACTAGATCAGCTATTTCTTGTTGAGATTTGGTCTTTTCCTTCAATAGACTAATTATTTGCCACCTTTGAGCCTCAGATAGTTTTTTTTTGCCAGTTTTTATTTAGAAAACGCCAAAATGGTACAACTCAATAAAATGACCGATTTTAAAATCCAAAAATAATAAATCAAACGTAAAAAGTACAAGCAAACAGTATGAAAAAACATTCCAAGCATTGTGTGAAAAAAAATGGCCAGTGATTGTCAAGGTGTAGTAAAATTTTAGGATAAAATAATTATTCTAAACTTTGTAAACTATTTTTTGTGTTCAATTTTATCTGTTTTTTTATTTAAATCGGTTCTGGAGTGTCATGAGTTTCGATAATTTTGGTATTGATAATAAGTGATACTTTATTGTTCCTTTGTTTTTTATTGCCAAATTTAATCATTTGGGTTTTTCAGGATTTAACTTGATCTCCTTTTTAGATCCAAAATTTTCGCATATTTCTAGAGCTTTTTGTATTTTTTTTCTTCATCACTTATGATTATTATATCGTCTGCGTATAGGATTATACCAATTTAAAGTTCAGTTTTGATTCAGAGGTTTTCTTTTTCTCCTAACTCTACCTGTTCTTCAATGTATATTGCAAAAAGTCTGGGTGTCAAGGAACCACCTTAATTTACTCCAATTTTGGTCTTAAAAATTTTTGATATTTCACCTTCTTTTTAGATTTCTCCATAGTAGCAATTTTATTTTTTCAATAAGTCTAGCTTTACTGGCATATATTGCTACAGCATAAACTGCTTTTTTTTTATTATATTTAATATTGTTTCTTGGATATCTCATTTTGCTTTTTATCTCTACTTTTTAGCAGACCTACGATCTGCCATTTTTGTAGGGCAAGATACATTTTTTTACCCATTTTTTGGCAAAAAAAATATTTGTAGGTAATGTTATTTTAAATATTTATTTTTGAAAAGATTTTAGGAGTTGAAGAGTATTTTAATTAAGCACTTTAAGAGAACAATTTACTCAAAATTAGAAGATACTTGATTATTAATATTTAGAAGTTAATTATTTTTATGCCGAGTGTGATATATCCAATTGTTAGGGAAAAAAATTCTACAAATTAGTGTTTTTTTATTTTTTTCTTTTGCTTTCAATTTTACGTTAAATTCAATAAATAATTAAATTGTTTTATATGCTTTAGCTGTATTTTAATATCTAAAAATCTAAATTAAAAATTCAAAAAAAAATAAATAATCAATCAATAATTTTTTTAAATCCGGGTTTATATTTTATTTTAGAAAAAAAAAACAGCAAAAAATACTTATAAATGACATTTTTTGGAAAAACTATTAAAATTTTGAGTAACCGAGTTTATTTCTGGTGGAAAACAGAAAAGGACAAACTAAATTAAGTACTGTAATAGGGCTTATGCTGACGTTTTTCTAAATTGATATAAATTTTAACATAATAAGCCAAGAAAAGCTTTATTTTAAATTTACAATTTATGCATCTTGAATATAAAGGAATATGTTAAAAGCCTAATCGTATCTATTGCAATTTAAAGTTAGGCGTCAAAGGGTTAAATCACTTTAAACAAAAAGATTTATTCTATTTTTTCTTACTTTTTTTTTTACTCAAACAAATCTAATCATTTAAAAAAATCAATTATTTTTATATGAATAAATATCATACCATAAGTGACTTAATATTAATTTTAAAATAATCAACTAAAAGACAGCATTTTAATCGAAATTTTTACTTTCTTAGTAAATTAGCAGGTTTTAATCTGTTTTTTTATATTAAATAATTGCTTCTCTAGTGAAAATAAATTTTCTGTAAATGGTTAATAACTGAACAGAGGTCTGGTTTATTTATTTACATTTGTTTTATTTTACAAATTTTCAATGTTTAATTTAGAAATAAAACTGGCTTGGTATACTTTTACTTTAATCTTTTTTAAAAAAATATTTAATCATATTTAAAATTAGAAAGTTAAATGAAAACAGACTCGAAGATAAAATATTTATAATTTTAAATTTGAAAATTTGTTTTATTTCATTATTTTCAAACTTTGATTTTTTATATAAAAATAAACTAATAAGAATTTTGAAATGTAATTTATATTAATTAAGCAATATTTATAAACATACTGGTTTCAATTATATAATCTTTAAAATTCTTGGTTTTTAAATCAGATTTTAAATTTATCAGTGAAAATTTTTTTCATTTTACAGCCAAATATTGATTTTTTATTTGAAATTTTTTTAAAAAAATGTTTCACTAAAATAAACTTTTATAAAAGTATCCTCTACTCGTTTGTTACCCTACCCAATAATAATACAAATTTTGAAAAAGATTATTTACTTTTAGAAATTGTAGTCAAAAAGATATTTAAAAATCATTTCCTTATTAATTAGGGGAAGTTTTTTCATCGTATTTTTTTCTTTCTTATTTTAATTTCCGTAAAAGGAAAAATTTAGTGTTTTTACGTGTATTAACGATTATGTGATTAACAAAATACTATAATAAATTAAGACTTACGACCAATTTAATCAAAATCAAAAAATATTTTTTTCCTTTAATTTCATTCTTAATTGAAGTTAATTTAAATTTTTATTCTGTATTAAACCTTTGGGCTTTATGTTTATTAAAATAAAAGAAATAAAATTAAAATTAAAATAAACTTTTCAAGTAAATATAAGAAAAAAATAAGTTTCAGTTTCTAATTTTGAAAATTTATACAAAAGAAAAGAGAAAAAAAGTTGTTTTTTTGGCCGATATTAGAAATTTATTTTATTATTTTATTTCGAATTTTGATATTTATTTCTTAATAAATTATAAAAAAAATGAAATCAGCTTAACTTTTCTACTTTGTTTTATTATTAATTTGAAAAAATTTTCGATTTCAAATCTGCCGATAATGGGTAATTAATAGACTGCTTTCAAAATATAAGAGAAAAACTTATTACAATAATTAATTAAAATTAAAAAATAATTTAAGTTTAATTTTCAATTGATTTTAATTTTGATTAATTTCCTAATTATAATTCCGTTTATTTTTTAATAATTGTTTTCAATCAATAAACAACTATAAATTAAAAGAAATGTCTATAAAAATTAAAAAATATTGCCGGAAGTAGCTTTACTTGTTTTATTTATCCAAATATAATATAAGATTTAATTCATTATTTTCAGATGCTAGGCCGATATGCCTCGAATTTTTGTGCAGATCCTAGGTACACTTTCTCATATTAAATAAATAAATACTGAATTAAAAATCTAAGTAATTTGTATAGTAAAGCTTTTTTTGATGAAGTAAAATTAAAATTTCCAGGAAATTAGTTAAGTTAAAATCTTTCACAATTTATTTTAGAGTAAATAAAGACAATTTTTAAAATTTTTATTCATAACAAAAATCTTGTTTTATTTCTAGTGTTAATACAAATGTAAATTAGAGCTTAGTTTATTAAATATATGTGTAAAATTTTTTGACATCAAATATCTGAAAATTTTCTCAATCAAAAGCAAAAATTTGCTTGATTATTTTTGTATATTCAAAGTCAAATTTAATAAGAGAAAAATATTATTAATAAGAGTAATTAATTAATTAACGGGTTATAGCAACCCAGTTATTTTACTGCAGGTTTTTTTCCTTCTCAAATCAGAGAATCCAATATTTTCTTATTTAAAGAAGAAAAATATTTTTTTTGTTTAAATAGCAATAAAGGAACTCAATACGATAGAAAAAAACTCATTTCCTTGGAGAATTAAAAGTAAATTTTTCTAACTTAAAGTGAACAATCGGATGCAATATTAAATGGAATTGATTCTTGTAAAATTTATTTCTTTCCTTTTTAGCTGCTTGTGTTTTTTTTTATTTTTATTTTTATTGCTCTAGGTTTTAATTATGACGCAATCTAGTCTGAGATAAAATTGTATCCAGATTCGCAAATATTTTTTTCCAGATAATCTTTTATTGAATTTTGATATCGTTAAAATTTATTTTAACGAGATAAAATTTTAATTCTATTTCAGATTTTAATGTGCCGTTTTAAAACAAATCTCTTGATAATCTTAAATTCATCAAGTATAGACTTAAGATAGAGTTAAACGTTTTATAGACTTATATTCCAATTATCAAATAAGTTTTAAAAATTTTAATAGAATCGAAGCAATTAAGTCAATTTAAAAAAAAAAGTAAACAAAGAATTTTTATCAAGCATTAATAATTCTATTCGAATACTTAGTCTTGATTGATAAATTGAAGAATATTTATTTTTTTTGCTTAAAGAATTTTTAATTTTCTTTTTTTTTAGTGGTAGTTTTAAATCGATGTTAATTGAAGGAACAAAGTCAGAAAAAGTTCTTTGTTCTGTCAAACTGACTAGAATTAGCAAAATTGCAGTAATTAGTTGACGACAACGTCAGCCTAGCAAATATAGAAATGAATTCCTCCTTTTAAAAAATCAATATTACTATAAAAAAAAACCTAAATGAACCAAATAACGATAAATTACAAGAGCTTACAATCGACTCCACTTCCCTCACCCGGTCCCCTTTGCTACTTATAGCTATTTTTTATCAATATTTATTAATTATATTACGTGATGGCGTGATTATTGTTTTCTTTTCGATTATGTTTTTCATCTATGCTAAATTAATGCTGCTTAGTTTGCTTGTTTTTATGGCTCTAGTTGTTTTTTCTAGCAACAAAATTTCAATTATTTCAAATATGTTTATGATTAAAAATTACGAAATTTCTCTACCCTCTATTCCTCTCTCTCCTTCTATCTCTTTCTCTATCTTTTTTTTTTTTTCTATCGCTCTAATTCACTGTTTACTTTAGATATTTAAACAAATATTTACTGATAATTCAAACGAACATTCAATAATTATGCCAATGTGCACTCGAACATGAATAGGACACCGCTGTCAAAATGAGGTAAGTCAACACCAAGTTTATTTTGTTTTATTCAGCACCCAAATTATCGGCTACATATCTTTGTCTTATTTTAATAAAATTATTCCCAGTATCATTTAATTAACTTTGAATACGAATTTAAGAGCTAAATTTTTAAGAAATTCAATAAAATTTCAAATATTTGTTTTAATTTAAAAAAATATTGTCTCAATTGACAACTTATTTTCAAATTTAATTTCTAAAGTAAAAAAAAAAAGTTGGTTAATGTTAACTCATGCTAGATGATTATCTAAAGATAATCTTTCTGTCTATTTTAAAACATCGTTAGAAAAATTTATTATCAACAATTATCTCAATTTCTAGTGCATTGTTATCTGATCCAAAATATCACAGATTAATCGAGCTTGAACACTTCTATTATCACTCAGCTGATGCGAGTCCTTTTTTCTTTAATGCCCATTTCTTATTCAAAAATGCATCAAAACCCAGTTCTTGGAGCCTTTTTCCAAGATTTTAAGTTTTACTAAGACTTCTCTTTTCATCCCCTCTGAGACCTAATCTGGAATATGCAGTATGAACCTAGTGAGCCGGGAATCAATATTTAAAAACAAACATTAAAATCATTGAAAATCAAAGAAGAACTGGTTGATTCTAGTAAGCCTTATGAAGACAGATTTAAATGCTTAAATATTTATATGTCTTGAAAATTGTCATTTAAGTAGAAACTTAGTTCAAACATATAAAATACTACATGGTTTTGAAAAAGTATCGTTGAAAAATGGTATCAAATTTGTTTCTAGATCAAAACCTAAAAATACCACCTGACAAAAGACTAGTCTGAAATAAATAATTCGCAGAGGCTCGTTGAGATTAATTTTTTAATAAATCGCTAATGTTGTTAATGCTCAGACAATAAATAGTTTCAAAGCAGTCATTGACAAAGAAGATTTTGGAATAGTGAAAAACAAAGTGTGACAAAGCCTTTCAGTTAATAAGACAAATATCTTTACTACTATAAAATAATTATTAATTATTTTTAAAATAAACAATTTGGTTTTTATTTTCGGTTTTTGATTCATGGACATAAGTCAAATTTTCAGTTTTGAGACAGATTTGAGGCAATATAGCGTTTTTTCGATTATTAAATAGTTATGATTCAGTTTTTTAGAATATTTAAATACTTTTAAATAACCAATGTATTTTTAATTACAGTTTATTCTAGAAATTATTTCTTAATTTCAATTAATTAAAATATCGATATTAAGATTATAGATTAAAAGTTTTCATTTGAGTTTATTCCCATTTGACAAGTAAAATTTTTTATTTTATTTTTAATCAAGTAAAAACAAAAAGTAAAAAAATATTTTGATGAATTTTTTTGTTTAATATTTATTTGAATTAATTTATTTTATTGAAAAATAGCATCTTATTGAACTAACTTGGTTTATTTTTTATTGATTAAACTTGTAAACTTGCCCATGATGCTCAATCAAACTAAATAATATAAAATTTTAATAATGATCCAAAGTTAAAAGGTATAAGCTATTCAAGGGTAAAAATTCACAAAAGAGAGGATATTGTAAATGTTTTTACTAAATGTTATAATTAATCTAAAACTAACAATAATTTTTTCAAAATGTATGCTTTAAATTGTCTTATATTAACATTTTGTGACTTTAAAAAAAATTAAGAAAATCTTTTTCAATAATTGAATGAATAAATAATCAAATTCTTTAATCTCAAATAAAATCTAGCTTAAATTATAAACAAAAATTTAAAACAATAAAAGAATAGTTTTCACTTAATCGACCACGATTTTTAATGGTATCACTAACATAATTGATTTTAGATATATAATGAAATAATTTTTTTTTGTATTTTTTTTTCTGGTAGTATAATTTATTAGATTGAACTAAAAGAATTAAACCTGATCAGTCAATTCAGGTTGGTGATTAAATAAAATTCAAAGGAAGCGAAATTAATTTTGTTGATTATTCGGCTTTTAATTAATGGTGACGTAATTTATTAGGAAATATGGCTCATTGAGTGGAAGAATTTAATTAAAATAAAGAGAATAAATTGTGAAATAGAGCCCGTGAGACTAAGGAATGCAAATAAAAGCCAATTTTTCGGATAATTAAGTGACTTGGTGCATTGGTCTTAAATACTTGTCGGAGAACAAAACTAATCCAAACTAAAACCAAAAAAAAAATATTAGAAAAAGAAAAATAGTATTTTTAGTCGATATTAGTTCAATCGACTTTCCATATACGAGATTCAAATTAGCATTAATTAGAGTGACTTGATGAATTTGTCAATACCTTAAGCTTGGTAATCAAAAGCAAGGTTCTAAATTAAACTCAAGTCTGATTTTGAAGCTTTCAAGATGCATCGGAAGCTTAATCGATTTTAGAAGTGTAATTAAAGTCAATTTCAAGTCAGACATCAAGGACTAGTTAATTTTTTTTAAATAAATTTTTATATTTATTTGACAATATTTAAAATAAAATGAAATTTAAGATTTCAAAGTTAATATTTGACTGGTAAAAAAGGAAGGCCGTTTTTTTTTTAGTTCTAGTCATGGCTGGCAAATATTGGCGTCGAATTTCAGACGCTAAAACTTAGATAAACAAACTCTTATGCTAATAAGACCGAATAGGCCAAATCTAAGCGCTCCAGGGACTCGATTATCATTTAGTATAATCGAACGCTAATATATTAGCTTGTTTTATGGAAGCGATTAAGACGTAGTAAATGCCTTACCTGTCTAATTAGACTTTAGATGCTTTAGAACTTTAAGTAACTTTGTGTGAGCCAAAATACCAATAGGTATAAAATCTTTGTTTTCAATTATTTTTTTATTATTTGACAATTTAGCTCATATAATAAAACTACTTAAATAAAGAAATCTAAACTATTCTTTTTATTTTATTTTTTTCATTCTCTCTCTTTCTCTCACTCACTCTCTCTTTCTATTTTTTTTCTTTCTCACAAATTGCCAATAATTACTTTAAATTACTCGTTTCCGATTAAATAAGTGCTTATGCATGATAAAATCAGCAATAAAATTTAATAAATCAGAAATTTTTTTATTTTCAGGCGCTATGTATGTGCTTGCTGAGATAAGGCATAGGGATTATGTCAAATCAGCGAATAATTCATTAGGAATTGTGCTCCATTTGGCTAAATAAAATCGGTAATCCTTTCCCTATTCAATTAGATGAATACACTACTAACAACAATAACAAAATATAATAATTTATTGTTTCAAATATATGTTTTTTTAACCTTTTTGGCATTATAGACAACTAATTTCTGAGCGTAGGCATTGAATAAACAGTGATTTAGGCAAAACAATGCTTGTGCTCACGAGATGTGTGTTTTTGAATGGATAGGCTGGGCTATTAAACGCTTGATCCAAGCACTCGGCTCGAGTATTTGCTAGTCAAGTGACATTTTCAATCGAATAGATTGATATTTTTAGATGAAGAGAGAAAAGAAATTTTGCCATAACACTTAAAAATTTATTATTTATTACAATATTCATTTTGAGTCTCAGATTTCAAGATAGTAGGCCTGGATTGAACAAAATGAGTACATATTCAAGTAGTTTTCATTTTAAAATGAAAGCAAGACGAATGAACAACAAGAAATAATATAAATATATTTAATTAATTTAATTGAACAATATTAATTAATTTTCTTTATGTTATATTTTATTTTATTTTTTTTTTGTATTTATTAGATAAGTCAAATTTTTATGCTAGATAATTTGGTGGCTGAAATAAAATATAATTATTTATATGGGCATTTTGGCCTCGTTTGTTTTTAATTTGTTAATTAAACGCTTTAATTAATAAAGTATGATAGCTGGTTTTTTGGAGTCATTTTCCAAACTACGTCAATTCCGCCTTCATTACGACGATGATTTCATTGATCGGCTTAGCAGACGTTATTCAGTTTTGTTGTTGATTATTTTCACGGCTCTAGTAAGCACAAAACAGTACGTTGGCGACCGTAAGTAAACAATTTTCTTTTATCAATTTATCTTTTATTTTTTTGATTAAAAAATTCTCATAGTTATTATTTGTTTAATTGTTGTAAAAATGTTTATTTCTATTTGCTTTAAGAATTTACAAGCCTGGCAACTATTTAATTGCTTTAAATTCAGACATCGTTTCCTCTAAAGTGTTTATCAATGAGCTGATAGCAGAATTTCATAAGGCATAAATAAGCATGAGCTTATTTTTTTTTTAATTTTTAAATATTTAGATTTTTGGATCAAATTTTTTTTTTGAGAGAAAAAATAATTTAAATGTAGATTGAAATTCACAAGTACATTTTAATGAAATATGATAGCAAGAATTTGTTTTGATAGATTTCAAAAATTATAAATCATTACGATAATTATCTTGTTTTGTTGTAAGAACTCTACTAAAAATAATTAACCAACTTGAGTGCAGATTTTTCAAATTTTTATTAAGTACTTGATTAAATGATAAAGGCATTTTTTATTACCAAATATTTGGCGCCAGAAAGCACGGGAATTTTTTTAGCTCTTTTTTTTAAATTTAAACTTGGCTTTATTATTTTAATTTTTTAAATTAAGGCTTTGAATAAAAACCAAAAAAGAAATTATAATGTGACAAAAATTTTAATTTTCTTTTTAAATAAACATCATCTTGAGTTTTTGAATCAATAAATAATTAATAGAAATAAAATATTCAATTTAAAAAATATATTTGTTTTGACTTTAAGTTTAGCTTTACAAAATTACTGATTACTAAATCAAATTTTCATATTGAATTGCCTTAATGAAATTTTTAATGAGGCTAAGTTCATTTGCATCCTATTTATTATCTTTAAAATAATTAGTTATTAAATAAAAATACTGCAGTCTTTACGAGTACTGATCTTTATTTGGAAATTTAAGAAAACTGAATTAATTGATTGAGCTCTAATATTTGACATTTATTACTAGCGAAATAGTGCTTGGGCGTTTTAAGCCTAAAAAATCTAGATTAAAATAGAAATATCAAAATAAAATAAATCTGACTTTAAGTTTAATCTTGTCGAAAATTGACTGCTTTTTGTAATTACAAATGTAAGAACTTTTGTAATGAGGTTATTTAATATCTAAATAAAAACATAAATTAATGTTTAAAAATATCGAAAATATACTGAATGGATTTTTTTGTTGGTTATGAAAAAATTTATGAAAATTTTATAAGATTTGAACCAAATGTCAAAAACATTCAATTCATTTGATGCAAAAATTTTTCACTTTGTCACAAAAATTGGAAAAATGAATCAACTATTAATGTTATATTATATTATATTTACAGAACAAGATTTTAATATCCAAAAAAAACTAAAAATTTTTAATTTCAGCTACTAAAAATCATCTTTGAGAATTTACTGAACGAAATTTTTTCCATAAAAATAATTTAGAGTGCCATTTAGAAAAATTTTAAAAATTTTTCAGATTTTCGCAATAAAATGCAAGAAATGTGTAATATAGACAAGATAAAACTCTTAAGTTATGACATTATGATTTCGGTTTTTTGACAATCCAAGGCTATGATTAAATTAAAATGATCATGCTCAAAAATTTTCACTAAAATTGGATTTTAATTTTATTTTCAATAAAAACATTCAATTTTAAACTTAATGCGAATTTTTATTTCTGAATGCAGAATTATGCACAACACACATGAAAACATGTCTCAGCATTAAATTTTTCAATTAAAAAATTCTTAAAAATTTTGAAGTAATAAATGTTTATTAAATTTTGATCATAAACTTTATTTTGCCGATTCTTTTATGAAATCTGCTTGTTCCAGTAAAAATAAAAAAATAAAAAATATAGATGTCAAAACTTTACAGTTGCAAAAATTATTTAAATTATTAGGATTAATTTATTTAATTATTTCTATTTTTCCATCTAGTTTTTGTTATTCTATCAAAGAATATTAAAAAAAAAAGTTTTAAATACTCTTTGTGAGCATTATTCAGCTATTTAAATGGTTATTACTAAAACTTGGACCCATAATAATGAAAAGCTCTGCCACTTATCCTCCAAAAATTTTCTATGACCAGCCAGACTAAAATTTAAAACCGAAGTATATTCGGACGGCAGACAGAATTCCTAGAGTTGCATTATTTTGGACACCTCAAGGAAAAAGAAATGCTGCAAGACCAAAGTTGACTTGGAGGAGAACAGTTGAAAGAGATCTGAGAGAGATGAAACTCACATGGGGACAAGCAGAAATTGTCGCTAAGGATAGGGTAGAATGGAGGGGACGTGTGGACGCAATAAAGAAAATCTTAATTTTTAGTCTAAAAATAGCCAACTTAAATCTAAATAAAAATTTAATTGCAAATGAAAAAATATTTAATTTTATAGACATATCAATAATTTATTTCAAGCTTGAAAGATGATCGAATCAAATAGATTAGATTTTGGTCTTGCTTGAAAGCTGTTTAAATTTTGTTAAAAAAGAAGAAAATTTTTCAATTTTTTGATAAAAACAATCAAAAAAGTGGAAAATTTCTTAGAATCAGTTCAATAATATCACTTTGTAACTAAAATAATTTTTTTAGAGTGAAAAAATCATTTAATCTTTTAAAAATCATACATTATACATAATAATTATAGAAAAAGGGACAATTTATCCTAATTATTTAAATATTAGAATTTTATTTTTTTATTTTTATTAATCACAAATTATATAAATATGAGATATAAATAAAAGGTGAAAAATCAAATTTTAAATCATTTCTTGCACTACTTTTTGAATAATTTTGCATTTTTTTTGCTTCTCGAAGCATGTTCAAGAAAAAATAATTTCAAAAACGGTTAAATAAAAATAATATTGCTCTTTTCATTTTTTTTTTTATTTTATTTAAAAATTTAGGATTCAAAAAAATAATAGAATACATTCATCAATTTCATTTAATCTCAATAATTTTTAAAATAAAATTCTATCAAATAAAATAAAGCAAATTGTTTTTTTTTTAAATTGATTTTTAAATAAAAAAAAATTATTAAAAATTATTAAACTATTTTTTTGTAGCAATATCATGTTGGGCACCAGCACAATTCACAGGTTCACATGTAGAATATACAAATTATATTTGTTGGATATCGAATACATATTATTTGCCATGGAAAGACAAAATACCGGATGCTAACGACAAAAAAAAAGCTCATTTAAACTACTATCAATGGGTGCCTTTTATTCTGCTTACACAAGCGTTCATGTTCTATTCGCCTGCCTTTGTTTGGCAATCGTTTAGCACAAAAACCGGATTTGACATAAACACTCTAGTCAAATTGATAAACAATTCCGAGAATTTAAATCCGGATATGCGTGAAAAAACGCTACGCTATTTGGCCAAGCACATGGACAAAGCACTAGAGATTCAACGAGACAATAATTCGAAATCATTCTCGAAATTTTCGCGCCTATTCAATCGCATATTTTGCTTCCTTTTTTTTCAAAAACGACACGGAAATTATTTATTAAGTGTCTATCTATTTACTAAAGTATTATTTATTTTAAATGTATTTGTGCAATTTTTTTTGTTAAACAGTTTTCTCGGGAATAACTACAAGTTGTACGGTATTGAAGTTATTGTTAATTTGTTGAAGTCTTCTTCGTTAACGTTGTCGTTGCCGGTCAATTCAAACCAGGTGATGACTCAGAGCGAAATGTTCGAATCGCCAAGATTTCCACGTGTCACTATGTGCCAATTTCAGGTCAGATTTCTCGGCGATAACATACACGAGTATGTAGTTCAGTGTGCATTGCCAATAAATTTGTTCAATGAGAAAATTTTTATATTCATTTGGTTTTGGTTGGTATACGTGGCCTTTGCGTCCATTTACGGCCTTTTGCTCTGGTTGTGGTTTCTGTTACCTTGGAATAGAGTTAACTTTTTGAAAAAATACCTCAAGACTATGGATCGAAAAAGCAAAGAAAAGTTTGATAAGAAAATGTTTCGCACTTTTGACAGATACTATTTGAGACAAGATGGTGTTTTAGTACTAAGACTTATTGGAAAAAATTCTAATCAAGTGTTTATGGGCGAGCTAATGTTGGCTCTATGGGATAATTTTAAACGAAATCAAGACTATGCTGGTGTTTTTGTTTGACTTTATATTTATATGTTTTTAATTCCTTTCGTTAATTTTTTAAATTATTTATTTTTTATAAATTAGTTGTTGAGATAATTAAAAATATGATTAAATTGTTTTTGTAAAATAAAATTTTTTTTTTATTTAATAAAAATTTTTTGACATTAAATTCACTTGATTCACTTGAAAGATAAGATCAAAGGAACAAAGCTTTTGGACCCTTTCCGAGTCACAGATGGAGCACAGGCCATTAATAATTGATTTAGAAAAGTTTATTTAATTACTGAACAAAAAAATTATGTAATAAGTAAAGTACATTGTAAAAATTAAAAATTTTAAATTATAAAAATAGTTTAAAAATAAATAATAGTTTGGAAAACCACGGGCTGTTTTGAATGGTCGTTAACCTCTCTTTCAGCTACGTGAAAAATAGATTTTGATAAAATAAAAAAACAAAAAAATTTTGAAAAACAGAATCTAATAAATGTTCGACAAAATTGTTTCAACTTTTTATTTTTAACTTAAAATTTGTTGCATGACATATTTGTGTTGAATACAAGCATAATTAGTCTAAACAAAAATAAAATAATTCAAAAAAAAATAAAATGAACTTGATTTCAATTAAAAATTTCAATGATTTTTTTCAATTAAAATTTTAAATTAAGGAAAAAAAAAGATATCATTTTGATCGTAAAAAAAAATGAATTTTTAGATTACTTCTATAAATGGATAGTATGAACCCAACTTGTTTATAAGTCATATAAGTCAAGTTTTAAGTCTAAGTCACGAAAAATTAAGTCAAAATTATGACTTGACTTAAATTTATTTTAATTTTAAAGTAAAAGAATAAACGCCAAGTATTACTACTTTTTGACCAAGGCCTCTCAAAGCCGAAATATCTCATGTTCAAATCAGACTTGTTTATAATTCACAGTTTTAAGTAGTTTTGGGAACCGTGCAAACGGCCATTGATGCGCCCAAAAATTTTTTTGACCGCGAAAAAGACCGCCTTGACGGACGGCCATAAATTTGGACGGCAAAGATGGCCGGCCGAATCATAGACGGAGGGCCAAATTTTAAACCGACGGCCACTTCGGTGGCCAGAAAAAAACTGAAAAGCCTTCAAATTAATTTTTTTATAGAATTCCTAAAAGAAATGAATAAATTTAAAAAATCATTTCTTAAATTAGGACCATGAGTTAATAAAATATCAAATAAAAATATTGAATTTTAAATAAAATTAAATTAAATAATAAAGATTAAAGTTTAATATTTGTCAATTTTTTTAAGATCAAATTTGATTTAAAGGACAAAAATATCCTATTCTAATAAGAAAATAAAAGTTTTATCTAAAAATATATGTTACTAGAATTTGATTTTCAATATAATTAATTTTTTAAAATAAAAATAAAAATTAAGTGAAGTGGCCGTTCGTTTAAAGTTTGGCCGTACAAATGGCCGTTCCTCTATGATTTGGCCGGCAATCTTCGTGGTCCAAATTTATGGCCGCTGAAGTGGCCGCCTTATTTTCGGCATATCATAAAAACAAGTCTGGTATGAAGGTGTTTCTCAAATTAAAGAATTAGAATGAACAAATAATGATATTAAAAGTAACGGATGTTCAAAAAAGGTTTTTTTTTTTTTTCTTCCTTATTCACTCCTTGGGGAGCATAGGGTCATTACTTTTGATTTCCACTCAAGTCGATCTTTACCCTTGCTTCTCCCCATGTCATACCCATTTCGATTAGTGTTGGATGCGGTCAGACCAAAACCGGTCCATAAGGCGGACGGTTTTAAGCGGACAATTAGTCGGTCAGCTAGACGGTCTAATTTTTGGACCGCCAAAATAACAACAAAAAACCGACGACTACCAACAATCAACAACTACTTCGTTTTTCAGTATGTTAAAATTATGTTTTTTTTTATCATTTTTATCAATTAAGTTTAATAATTATACAGGAGTTAAATATAAGAAGCCATAGCGCACTGGTAACCGTGATGATCATCTAATCCAAAAGGGGAAGGCTCGATCCCCGTTATTTTTTAAAAAAATTAAATATTTTTTTAATTTAAAATTTTAAAACATTAAATCAGCATTTAAAGATAAAATCGTTTTATTTAACTTGGAACGTCAAGTTTAAAGAAGGGGGGGGTGGACAATTTTTAATAATCAGAGTAAAATAATTGTAATCAATAAATTTTTATTCAAAAAAATAAAAAATAAAAAATTTTTTCGTATGGGAAAACTTGACCGCCTAGCTAGCCAAATGACCGTCCGCCAAAAAGTTGGCCGGTTTTTTGGCCGCCTGTATATTTTAGACCGTTTATTTTGGCGGTCCAAAAATTAGACCGCTTAGCTGACCGGCCAAATGACCGCCCGTTTAAAGGTTTTCCGGCTAATGCGGACATGGTCACGGTTTCTGAAAATTTTGGCCGGTTAAATGTCCGCTTGTACGGATCCCAACACTAATTTCCATGAGCTCTTTCGTGATTGTTGACCTCCATGTTACTGCTGGTCGTCCTACCTTACGTCGCCCTTGAGGTGTCCATTTAAGGGCCCTTTTTGGTATTCGTGTATCTTTCATTCTAAGTACATGCCCGAGCCATCGCAGCCTTTTGTTCTTAATGCATTGACTTAATGGTTCTGA
>VANL01000106.1:0-67157 GCA_006352455.1 Brachionus sp. 'Tiscar'
ATTAGAAGAATGTAAAAATTGACCATTAATTTAGAAAATTTTCATTAATTCTTGATTTTGCAATTTTGTGTTTTTACAGTATTTTACGTAAATAATCTTAAAATGTTTATTTCTTTTTTAGTTTTAAAATCAAAAAATTAGTTTTTATTGTTTTTAGATATGTATTAAAAAAATTTTAAGTCATTGACTTGACTTGACTTGACTTAAGACTTGTGACTTAAAAACAAGTCTGTATGAATTTATTGATCAACAAAAAAAATTATGGTAGTAGAGTTTAATTGATTTCTTTTATTTTTAAAAATGTCTTCATCTATCAATAAAATTTTTTTTTATTTTTTTGTTCTAAAATTCCTAGTGAAGCCTTACTAAAGAACATAAAGAAAAATCCAATAAGACATAGCACTTTATTTTGTATGTGGAAACTTTATAAAAAGCGTTGGTAAAGTCTGTATAAACGATATTAACTGGATACCATATAGTATACCCTTAAGAAAAACGATCCATAATGCTGCATAGCAAATACTTAAGTATAATATAACTAAATAAACTATCCAAAAAGCATTTTATTTTATGATAATAAATTGAATATTAAATTAAATTAATCTAAGTTAGAAATTTTATTTTATAAAATTATTTTTTTAATCTAAATGAGACGAGATATTTAAAGGCTTATATTTTTGTAGTAGAAAAAATATTTTTTTTTTATAGAAAAATTATTTTTAAATATAGAAAAAATACTTAAGAAAATCGAAAAAAAAATATTAATTTTTTCTCGGTCTTCCTCTTTTACGTTTCGCGGTTTGACCGTTTTGATTTTCTAATAATTGATTATTGCCGCCAATGCTCAATATTTGATTTGATGTTGTCGCTGATTGAGTTTGAATTGAAGGTTCGATATTGGCTTGTATTGATCTGAAAATTTGCACATTTAAAGGACCAGTCGAATTTCTCTCTAGAACCGGTAGAGCCTTTTTTCGACGGCCTCTTTTAGAATTTTTCTCAATGTTAAGATCTAGAGTTGTAAATTCTAGTAATTCTAATTGATAGCCAAACCATTTGTTATTGCCATCGTATCATCAACCAACAGTGTGTCTGTATCAAAGTCAAAATCGAATAATTGTTGGGAGAGATTTTTGACAGTACTTTGAACATTTGAAGAAACGTTTTTCGCCAACATAATCAAAAATATTTTTTCTAAAGAAAAAAAATATCTTTAAAAAATTCTTATTTTCTACTGCGAGAAATATAAGCCATATTTAAATAACATTGCAAATTTTAGATTTTTTTTCTTGTTTTTTGTTGCCATAACTGAGAACAATTCTGCCAAAGTCATTACCTTTTGAAAACAAAATGATTAAATTATAAAAAAAATAAGTCTGAGTATACCCTGAAATTCAGCTAATTCTAGTTCTTGAGTGCTAGGTTTACTCGACAAAGCTATGCAACCAGCACCGTAGACACTTCCACCGTGTATCATAGAGTTGTCCAGTAAAAGCTTGTGCTTACTACCAATCGGAACATATATCATTCCCATATGTGCAAAAAACGGCATACACGTGAACGTGGTCGACTCTTGTCCTTGGCCAATTGAGCTTGAGCTAAAAAACGTTCCGACAAATTTGTTTCCAAGTGAGGATTTCAGCCATAAATCCTCACAAGAGTCGAAAAAAGTTTTCACTTGTGCTGGTATTGTTCCAAAAAAGGTCGGAAAACCAAACAAAAAACCATCGGCTTCGACTAATTTAGCCGCGGTTATGACAGGTATTGATTTGTCTTTGGGTTTTGCCTTCATTTTTTGAAGAATTATTTCATCATGTGTTTCCTCAAACTGAAAAATTTTGCTCCGAACACCAGATTTTTCCAGACCAGAACAGACAGCTTTAGCCATTTCATACACATGTCCATACAACGAATAGTATATGACAAAAACAACCTTCTTATCCTCACTCATATGAAATTTAAAATTCTTATGGCATATTTTAAACAAAAAAAAAAATACTAATTTAAATAAAATTAGCTTATTAGTAGGTAAAATTTTCGTCAAAAGAAAAAATTTTTTTTTTTTTCTGATAACCCAAAAACTAAAACATGCTTAATTTATGAAAAAATTTTCAATGCAAAATAAATTTTAATTTTCAAAAAGGAAATAAAATTTGATCCATCTGTTGGGAGAATTTAGAAGCAGGCCTATTTTGTTTGGGAATCAATAGGTCTCTATGGCACAATTGGCTGTTAACCGAAAGGTTGATGGTTCTAATCCATCAAGGGACGATTTTTTTCTGTATAAAAATTTAATTTATTTTCTTTTTCAACAATAAAACTGACTAATAAAAAGCAAAATAAAACACACTTAATTCTACATTGTGTAACCAGGCAACTATTTGACATTGCGTAACATAAATGAATTAAAAAAGAGAAAAAAAAATTTAAATTCTTGCATCAAAAATGTTTATTACTCAAAAAACAATCGCTAATTTGACAAATGATGACTCTAAAGTATTGGGAAAAATAGCTCCGAAGATAAAAGCAGCACGTGAAAAATACAATTTAGAAACAAGCAAGTATAAAACTGTGAATAGTAGCTGGACTCCACTCAAGGATCGCGCTTCAAATCGAATAGTAAAAATTTAAATATCATTCAAAAATGTTTTGAAATTTTTTTTTAGATTTTTGAAGAAAGAGTTGAATTAGTTTGTAATTGGGTAAATTAATTTAGAAAAAGAATTAAATTCAAAAAAATTTTTTTTAACTCATTAAGTTTGATTTATGGAGTGATAAACAGCGAAAATGGTTTATGCTTAATATATTGTCGCGCTGTAATCCGACACAAATATGCTTTCTAGAAGACACTTTAAATGACATTGGCGTTTGTGAGCGCAAAGATTTCACCACTGTTCTGCCCAAATATTTGTCTGCTTATATATTTTCATTTTTGTCTCCCAAAGACCTGGCCAGATGCGCACAAGTGTCATCTCACTGGAAGCATTTGTCCGAACAAGTGAAAAAAAAGCATTTTTTTTTTTAAATATTTTTTCTTTTGCTCTAGGAAGAAGTTTGGATGCCTAAATGCCTAAATTTTGGCTGGTATTTACCATACAAGCCGACTGAGCGTGAATTCGGATGCTGGAAAGCCCACTATGTTGAATCTATTAGAAGAATTCAGGCAAAACCATTGAATAAAGTCTTAAAAATATTTTGAAATTTTTTTCTGAATTTAAATAATTTATTTAAAGAGCGCTGCGTATGAATTTCGGAAAAGTCTTTATCACCGTGAATTAACAGATGATGAAAAAAATAAATATTTATATCAAACTGTTAAAAGAGTCTTAGACCCAGAAGAAAAGAGTAGAAAAATAAAAAAAAATTTTTTTTTTAATCAAAATTTAAAAAATATATTTTATAGCTCATTTAATGGCATCACGAAAACCATGGTCACCAGCTAACAAAATGCCAAAAGATTTGAAAAAATTGGATAAATATCTTTATTCAATATCGACTAATCCAAATAAGCCAAGATTAGATAATGAAGTTAACTCATTGTATGCAACAGCATTCGGTTTTCCCAAAGAATCATTGCGCCCAAGTCTTAAAACACTGGGACAATCCAAGTCTATCAACGAAAATATGCTTTTAGATTTTAGAAAAAGTCTGCCAGCACATTTTTCTGATGCTAAAGCTCATTATAAAACAATTAGAAAGTCCGAGTCGGACCTATTTGCAACGTATGCTTAAAAAAAGCAAAATTTTTAAAATTAAAAAATATACTTCTTCAGGAGTCTAACTGAATCTAGCTTTAACGCTTATTTGACTTACAAAGAAGCTCAAAATTCGCGCACTTTGTCCAATTCTCTGTCCACAAGCAAAAAATGTGATCAATCAACACGACTAGTTTTTTTAAGTTCTAAAATTCCATGCTCAACTGTAATTCATTATTTTTCTCTTAATTTAAACTACATTTTTTTTAATTTTTCAATATAGCTTCTTTTGGATGCATTGAAGAGTGACATAATACCCATTTTTTACGACTTTGACTATGACAACTTGCAAAGTTTGCTTTTTAGTGTAGAAAAAACCCTCAAAGGCAAATTAGTCAAGTAAAAATATTCAATAGAAATAGCACAGAAATATTTTTTTTCTCCAAGATCAATTGCATTTTTAACTCATTTTGAAAAACCTGGTCAAGTTTGTTTGACAAAAGAAAACATTATGTACAAATTCAATGTAAATAGCGAAGAAATAAGCGCATTTTTCATGAAGCTAAGAGACAAATTAATCAATTTAGAAGATTGTACATTTGACTTTTTTGCACCATTAGGAAGTTCAGGTATTTTTTTTCCCTAAAAACTCAAGAAGTTAAACAATGAATTCTATTTTAAATGAATATTTTCAGGTATTGTGAATTCCTAGAACAAAAAGAACAAAAATTCTCCCTTTATTGATAAATAAAAATTTAAAAAAATAAAATAATTAAAAAAAAATACTGCAACTTTGTGCAACAAAGTTTATTGCATCTTTTTTGCCTAAAATAAAAAATTTTTTTATTTTTTTTTGGCAAACCAAATCAATAATCAATTTAAATCTAATTGATGCTTTATTTTTTGTCTTTTATTTACAGAAGAAAAATTATTTGTTGCAGTATTTTTTTTTAATTATTTTATTTTTTTAAATTTTTATTTATCAATAAAGGGAGAATTTTTGTTCTATTTGTTCTTGAAATTCACAATACCATATTTTCATATGATGAATGACTCTTTTTTTATTTTATTTTGCATGATGATTGTGTTGTAAATACTTGTGTCAGTGAACATTAGGAACTTTAGAGCCTGATAAAAATTAAAATTAATTTTTCTAATTTAAATCTAAAAAAAATTTAATGCTAAACTTGTTTACGTTTATAAGACTTTTCAGACGAAGACTTTCAAAAAAAATTTAATTTTAATTCTTAGAGCTTTATTTTTTTTCTGAAATTTCTGAAATGTCAATTGATTAGTTTTATAAGAGACAATTTAAATGAATAATTTTAAATGAATAGTTTTAGTTTTTATCAGGCTCTAAAGCTACATTTTGGCTACCAAATTGTCTAATGTAACTTGTAGACATTCAATTAAGGACGGAGATAAAATAATCATAAATAAATGAGATAATTTTTAAAAACAAAATATTATCACTTAACTAGCGGTTATTATTGTATTTAATTCATTAGAAATGATATTTTTAAAGTTTTAGCTTTTTTAAAATTTTTGGATTTTTAAAGTCAATAACTTATGTTTTATTTACTGCTTCCAAAATTCCATAAATTTATGCTTTATTTCACTTTTTTGAAAGATAATTTTATAAAATTTATGTGTCAATGTTTATTTAATCTTCGTCCCTCAATTAATGTGTTAATTGAACAAATTTTTTTTTGATAAAAATTAAAAATAGAATAAAATAGAATATTTTTAAAAAAATTTTCATCTAAAATCATTTTTTTTAGGCTCAGATAATAAATATAACATACATACATAATACAAAAAAATACATTAGAAAAATGAAAAATTATATAATTTTATTTTTAATTGTTTATAAATAGCTCTGTAAGCAATACAATAAAGTATACGCCTGTACAAAAGAATTTTAAGCTTTGCAAAAAACTCTTCAATTTTTAGTAAAATGCACATTATCAACAAAAAAAAAACATTTAATTAAAGTATTCAAAAAATTGAAGAGTTTTTGCATATTCTAAAATTCTTTTCTACAGACTTAAACATTATTGTATTGCTTACAAAACTATTTAGGTACAATTAGAAAAAAATTTTATTATTTTTCATTTTTGTTCTAAAATTTCAATAAAAAATAAAATTTTTGTATAAAAATAAAAGCTTCAAATCAATTTACCGTATACCCTTGCAAATAAGTGCCCAGCTAAGACCCCTTTCAAAGGGGTTGTGAAGTTCATTTCAAAAATTGATTAAGTTTTTTATTAAAAGAGATATTTTAGTTTTTTAAAATGCTTAATTATAAGCAAATTTGCTTAATGCATTAAAATAGATCTGTAAAATACTCTGAAATTTTCTGCTTTTTTCACACCATTAAATATTATTCAAATCAACTGTGCAAGGACATTGCATAGTTTTTGCAGACATATATTTTCGGATTAAGCAAAGTTGTTAAAACATTAAACATTTTCCAGAACTAAATTATCTTTTTTAGTAAAAAAGTTATTCAATTTTTTCTGAATTTAAATGAACTTCACAATCCCCCTTTCAAAAAGCTAAACAAAAGTGGCCTAGTTCCATTTATGTTCCTTGTTTGTAAAGCATGCTTAGATCCTTATAAAATATTTTATTTGAAAAAAAATTTCTATCATCTAATGGCCTTAATTCTTCAATAATGAATCTTATGTGTGATTCTTCAATAATGAATGATTCAAAGACATGATTTTGAGGGCGCCTATTTTCTGCAAAATTCTTTGCCATATCAATTTAAATTAAAATGAAAAATTTTTTTCAGTTTTTAAAAAAAAAATTATTTTCAATTTTCTTATTATTGAGAATAATAGGCTTTTATTTAAAAGAATTTTAAAGAAAAAATTTTAGTCGAATTTTGAATTTTAAATTTCATCAAAAAATTTACTTTGCCTAAAAAACAATGAATTATGATTTTCAATAAATTTAATAAGATCATCTTTATTATATTAAGTTCATTTTATTTGAATTATAGATTAACCAAGGTTTAGACATTTACCCGTCTTTAAAAATTTGAAACTTTCTCTTTTCATCAACACTATTAACTTTTTCTAAAAAAAGTTGATGGACTTGAACTTCTGAATAATCTATATGAACTAACCAGCTTAATACTGAGAGCCCCTGCCGGTTTTAAATACAACTATAAATTTTGTAATTATTTTTTAAATTGAAAAAAAATAAAAGAGAAAAACAATCTATTTTTTTTTAAAGTACAAGGTAAATGGCTAAATTCACCAGATATTGAAACAAGTCCTTTAAGAGACTACTTTGTTGAGAGTAAAGTTAATTTATGGATCAAATACAGTAATATAATAGAGGACGCCCATGATCGAGTTCGCGATTTGGTCATGAATGGATACGTAGCTGATATGGACACACTGACTCTTAATAAACTTCTTGGAGCTCTGATCAATAGCTGTTTAAGCAAAAATCAGTTTTTAATGGACACGAAATTTCAGTCTGAACTCAAAGAGATACTTGCTTGTGCTGCTGAAGAAGCTAAAGATAAAAAAGAATTTTTTTCTAAAGTCTCAGATGAAATTGGTAAAATAATGAATCAAGAAGAAAATGGACAACCCGACCAGCAAGACAATTCTCTAAAAGCTGACCAAGCTCTTTCAAATTTTATTAAAAAAGTAATTATGTTTTTCTAGTATTTTGTCAAGTTATTCTAAATTTTTCATAGAAAAATGATGCTGAGTCATTGGAACAGAATATGCGAACACAAATTGTCCTTGAACTTGTCAAAACGGAAATAGATTATCTAAAATCTCTTGAAATTATACAAAAATATTATGTAAAACCTCTTAAAGCCTGTATCGAGTCTGGCAACAAGTAAATTAAATTAAAAGTAAAAATTTGAATTTTTTTTTTTTTCAAAGAGTAATTATTTCTCAATCTGTTTTAAATTTGCTATTTACTGAAATAAATAGTTTGTATCAAATGTCCAAGTACATTTTGCTAAAATTTTAAAGTAAAAAAAATTCTCAAATTTTAAATTATCTAAGAGAAATGGTCATTGATTTCAATGATAGAATTCATAATTGGAGTTTTAGTTCTTGCATTGCTGATATAATGATTAAATTTACAAAAAATTCCGATTTAATAATCAATTACGCAAATAATAGCGATTCCATTATAACAACACTTGACAAATTGATTTCTACCAATCCTCAATTTAGAGAATTTATGATACCAATCGACAATACTAATTTAACTAACATGATGAGGTGGGTTTTTAAATTACTTTTTTTTTCCCCATTGTCTTAATTCAAATTAATATTTAACTACGATAAATAAGAGCTAATCGACAAAAAAAATAAACAATAAAATTGAAATTAGAATTTTTTATTTAAAAAGGCTTCTATTTTTTTTAAGTTACTTGTGTTCTTATAATAAAAAAAAATTTGATTAAATTTATTAATTTTTGTTTTGAGAACAAATAATTTTAAATTTACATTGATTTTAATTTGGAAAATTCTAACTCTTGTTCAAAAATATTTTAATCTGGAAAATGCATTTGAAATTTTTGAATCTTTCCTAGCAATTAAATATTAAAAAATTAATTAATAAAGACTTTTTAGTTCTGGTAAATTGGCGTAAAAATTAAAATCGCCAAAAAAGAAAAAATCTATTAGTGAAAATTATTTAGTTTTCATATTAATTAATCTTTAAATAAATTAATAAAATTATGAAAATAATAAAAATATTAGCGAATACTAATCAAAGAGAAATTTGAAAAAAAAACTCACAAAAATCGAATTTTTTTCTGGGCAGAGGAAAATTTTTTAAATTTGCTCAAAACTTTTTAAATGCGAAATAAAATTTCATTGTAAATTTTCGAATTTTTGAAACATTTATTTTCAAACTTTTGAATTAGGATTATTATTTCTAAAAATATAATGAAATTTAATTGCGCATTTAAAATGTTGTTAATCAAATTTGAAAAATAAAATTTGATCAAAACATTTTACTTTGCCTTATGATGAACGATAATTGAATTTTACATAAATTCCGGTAAATTTGAAAAATTTTACAAAATTAGATTTACGTAAAAAACAGTTATCGTTAGCCTCATAGTATAAACAAGAAATTTCAAGTTAACTATGGTTAACCATAGCCCAAAATATTACAGTAAATACATGCATATAATTTTGGCAGATCAATGCAAATAGAATAATTAGGCTTAACAATGAATCTTAACTTTAAAAGTATGCCTGATTCAGATTGAATGAATGAATTTTAAATAGTTTATTAAATAATTGTTGACAATTTATACAATTTTTTTTAATAAGTTGTCTCGAGCTAAAGCTCCTTCAGAAATTTTTGAGAATCAAGCCATTTTTATACCCATAAATTTGTTACACCGACTTAAATGTTTATAAAAGCATCAAAAAAATTATTAATTTACATTTATTTTTGTGCATCTGTTGAGAAACTGGTCATTAAGTGATGCGTAGAATGTATTATTACACCTATTGTACATTAAAATTTAAAATAAATAATTTTTCTGATGATGATTTTTTAGCAATTAAAACACCTTTTATTAAACTATTCCCCAATAAAGCTCTTAGAAGAAAAAAATCCTTAAAAAACATAAAGCTAATTACGTTTCTAGGGTTTTCTTCCGCTTTCGATCAAAAAAACTAATTTAAAAATTTGCTTTTTAAAAATTCTAAATGGATTTTTTCCAATTTTTTAATTTATCTTTTTATAAAGATTACAAAAATATTGTGCTTATTTAGACTTGATGGAACTTGAATAATTTAAAATACAATAAAAAATGACTTAAAAAATAGGGTATGGCTGCGTAAAGATAATATATCTTTACGTAGAATTGTCTTACTACAGATAATTATCTTAAAAAAAAAATAATCTGGAGGGAGATAAAATATCTTAGAAATGATTTAATGACTATAAAAAGATAATTAAGTGCAAAATTTTATTTTAAAAATAATTAAAAAACAAATGAAAAAAATGATATAGATTAAATAGTGATTAAGAGTTAGAGCCAGATTTACATGCTTTGCAAAGCCAAGATTTTTTCAAAGGAATATATCCTTTTATACACGATTTGTGAAAAAACAAAAAAGTCTTTTAATTGAAGTGGTTTACCAGTTTTCGCAGCTGTTTGAACGATTAATTTAACGTTTCCATTGGTTTTGTACATTTCATAAGCTTCTTGAGCTTCTTGTTCAGTCAATTTTCGTTGACTATGGTGATGCATGTACAGTTCTTTGGAAATTTGGTGATTTTCGTGTTTGAGATTGCGAATTCTGCTGGACAATTAAACGCGTGGAATGATTGAATTGGTCGAACTCCGATTGATCTTGATTGAATGGCCTCTGGTTTTCTCCATTGTAAACATTTATACTCAACATATTCATATTGCGAAGGTTCGTCTTTGACAAATCTGCTTGGAGCTTTGGAAAATATTTCGAATTTAGTATCACAATAAGTCTTGAATTCTTCATCGAATTCAGCAAAAGATGAGAATTTTTCATTTAAAGCAATTTTGGTGGACATGGTAGTTTTTAGAGCAATTAGATTAATTTCAATTTAGTTTAGGAAGCAATTAGAATTATTATTTATTTATTTGTATATCTTTATCAAGCTAAGGCTCCTTCAGATTAAAAAAAATCAAAAAAAAAAATCAAAATAAAATTCAGTTGAAATAAGATAAAATATAAAAAAAAAGAAAAATAAAATAAAATAACTTAAAATAGAAGAAAATTAAAATTAGATATATTGAAATTAAGAATTATTATTTATTATTTATTTGTATATCTGTATCGAGCTAAGGCTCCTTCAGATTAAAAAAAAAAAAAATTCAAAATAAAATAAAGTTAAAATAAGATAAAATTGAAGAAAATTAAAATTAAATATATTAAGATTGAGAATAACAGTATACATATTTTTAAATGTCTGATTTTTCAGGGTAAAAAGAAGAAATAGTAAGGTAGCAATTACACAATGGAGTTGGGTATTCAATATATCTTTTTCGAAACCTTCTTTGTATTCCTCCAAAAGTCTAACAACCAATGGAACAGAATGACTCAGTCCTGCCCTAACATATCTCTCACTCAACTCAAACAGAAAGGATTTGTTATCTTTTTATAAGACTTATTAAGATTCAATAAATGACTGTTTTCTAATTAATTTAACTTAACTGCCCATTTCTTTTTTTTTTTTATTTTTATTATTTCAATTTGTCCATGGGACTTAAACTTTAATTAAAATAAATAAATTAATTTGTCAATTAGAAGTTATCATTAATGATTTTATTAATAAAAATATTCAAAGTAATCAATTAATTAAAAAAATATTTTTCGACAAAACTAATCACTTCTCATAATTTCTATATGCACCAATTTATCAAAAATATTTAAAACCAAATTAGTTACTCATGAAAAAAAGCTAATTGAGCAAAAACATTGCTGTTTTAGCAATTAAATGGCATCATTTTAAAATTTAAAAGATACAAATATGATGTCTCGTTATTGAATTAGTCTTCCTTTTTTTAAATTTACTTTAAATAATTTATGAAGATTATTAATTTAAAGTTTTGAATATCAGACAAAAAAGCAAAATTAATTATTTAGAAGAAAACAATTTATTTATAATTTTCAAAAGCAAATTCTATGATTGCTAAAAATTTATCTAAAAATGACCCTAAAGAGTTTGAACCCAATATTGAATTTAAAAAATATTGTTTTTTTTTTTTCGAAATTTTTCTTATGGAAAACTAACCAAAAAGAGCTTAATATTTTTAACTAAATTTAGCATGCATAAACAGGTTGATTAAGCTTAATAAAATTCTAAATTACACATGTCCTTATAAAGAAGAAATAAAAAAACTAAAATAGAAAAAGTCTAATTTAATTTTATTTCAGGCTTCAAGACTTGATGTCATTGCCATGGCTAAGGATCAAAGAATACATTAGCATTATGGCATCATTACAGCTTCATACGCCCAGAGAACACCAAGATCAAGCTAACATCGTCAATGTTTTGAACAAGCTGAGAGAAATTTATCTCTATGTTAAACAAGTTGTTAACAGCGACAAAAATTTTATCTTAATTTCTAATAAGATATTTTATTTCAAAGCTGCAAGAAAGAGTTGAGAAAAAATATCGGATGCTGCAGATTCAAAAATTGGTGCTAGGCTCTCCGGTAAAATAAAAAAAAACAAACAAACTAAAAATGAGAAAAATAAATATTGAAAAAAAATATTAAAGGACTTATTAAAGCCTGGAAGATATTTAATAAAAGAGCAAAAAGCAGTAATGCTCAATCGGGTTACAATGAAATTTTCAAACGAAATTGTTTGCTTTCTATTTAATGACGGAATTCTCATTGCAATAAAAATCAATCAAAATTTTCCTTTCATAAAGTAATTTAATTATTTGAATAAATAAGCAAAAAAAATTCAATTCAAATTTTTACCAGACACAGCGAGGAGGCTTTTATTCACATGGAATTAATTGATAGCTTTTATAATTTTGAAGTAAACGACATGGCTGATACTAAAAGTAGCTTTTCTCATTTTTTTATTTTTAATTTAAAAAAAATTAAAATTGACTCTATGGTTTAAGGGTATTCTCATGTAATAATGGTAAAAGCTAAAAACTACGGCGAGTATTATATTAGTTTCGATAGCATTGAGGAAAAAATAAATTTTTACAATTTATTAACAACCACACGCAGCTTAGCACTTAGATGAAATTAAATGACGCAGACTCAATTTAATAATCAATTTTAAAAACGCTTTAAAATAAAATAGTTTATTTTCTAATTAAAAAAATAATAAAATAGTTTTACTTATTTATGTATTTATTTTTTTTATTATTTAATATTGTTTATTAAATTATCTTAATTTATTCTAATCAAGAAAATAATAGTTAAATAAGTTGAATTTTATTTTTATTTTAAATTCAAAAATAAAAACAAAACACCAAGATCCCAAGGCCAAATGAAAAAGAAAATGAAAATCATAATTCAATTTAGAAACGTGTAAATTTTCAAAATTATTAGTTTTTAATTCGCAATTAAGCGAGTGAGCTTGTTGAACGTAATTCAATTAGATTAAGAAATAGTTCGCTTAATAGAACGTTTTATCTAGAAAATTTCTAGTTTACTTTAAAATAGATGAATTTTTTTTTTCAAACTAAGGTTATTTTTAAACTCGGCTAATTAACGGGTTTAATGAATTTTCAGTTGCCATGGCAACCAAAAAATTTCATCCTAAGAACAAATAGCAAAATAAGTGTGTCATAAAAAATTAGTTTCTTTTTTCTTTTGGTTCTTGGAATAAGATTTATTGTCCTAAAATTTAAAGATAAACTCAAAAGTCTCAGCATAATTTTAATCCTATTTTATTTCTAGCAAAAATTCTGAATAGACTCGTTGGATTTACAATAAAAAATTTGATGTATATATATAAATTTTAAGTCAATGGAAAGAAGCATTTTTGGGCCGTTTAACACTAAGTCTTAATTAGAAAAATTTTAATTTTATTTATTTTAAAGTATGACAAACAATTATAATTTTTTAAAAAATGGAATCTTTTTTTTTTCCTGCCGCTTATAATTCCCAAAGCCAAACAGCATTTTTTATTATGTTTACCTTTTCAAGCTTAATTAGGAAAAAATTGTCTTGTTCATATGAGTTTTATAATATCCATCCAGGCGGGATATAATAAAACAATTTTATTGCTATTTAGAGAAAAAAAATTAGAGATTTTTTGCCTAGTGAATTTTAGCCCCGAGACTGAGGAAATTGAAAATTAAATTTATTTTAAACTGTTATTAGATTTTAATAGACTTAACTTGTCACTTGATGCGAGTCGAGGCCTTTGGGACACAATTACTATGGATTCAATTATTTCATTAAAGACTTTCAAGTCTTAATAAAATCATGCGTAAATAAGCAATCATTTACCTTTTTTTGTTTCTGTTTTAAATAAACTAGTCATATTTGTGTAGCATCTAAAGCCCAGTTAAACACATTCACGCACAGAAACAATCAGCTATTCAATCAAATTAAATTTTAAATTCTCACATCTAAATTTAAATTTAAATATTTAAATTTTTATTTATTCTTTTAAATCAAATATTTAAATTTATTTAAATTTTTAATTGTACCTAGACATTCTAAATGATAAAGACTTTTAGATAAAAAACGAGACAAAAATTAGCTCGAATTTCACCATAGTAGCGTTTTTGTTTTTTATGAAATAATTTTAATACATATATGAATCATTAATACAAATACGTGGTATCCTAGAACAAGAACTAGTTATGGATATTGGACTTTATGAAGACGATCTTGACGACTTGATCGAAAAGCCGATCAATCGAGTCAAAGTGAATATTTTAAAATTAATTATAGAAAAAAAAAATTCAATTTTTTTTCCATAGAGTGCTGAAGAGTTGAGAAGCCATATGATAGACGAAAATTTGAATGATTTTGGCAAGACAATTTTTCTGCTTAATAGCAGCTATGAAGCTCAGATAATTGTCGGCATTCAAAAATTGCCCACTTTACTTAAAATGGACAAATCTCAATGCATACACAGAATTTTTCCTAAATTTAAGGTAAAAAAACAAAATAAAAAAAAATTTTTCTCTAAGTGGAATTTTTATGTCTTTAAAAGGAAACGTGCCTAATCGACGAAACAAATCGAAGTCTAGAATTTTACCAAACAATTGGCTCAGCAATGTCTCAAATTTTGTCTTCGGGTCAAATAACTAGCAAAGATTTTGCCAATTATTTCTTGGACTCAATTGCCAGCAAAGTATATGCATACAGTGAAAAGTCAAATGACTATGGTAAAATAAATTTTTTTTGAATTAGATTTTAATTTTAAAAAAAATTTAGAAAATACGGAAATATTTAAAAATTGGACTGAAGTTATATTTGAAATAGTTGACTTATTACCAGAAAATTTAATAAAATCTTTTGTAAGAACTTAAAAAAAAAAAAAAAAAAAAATTTTAAATAAAAGTTTATTCAAGATTTCGGACTCAATTTCAAAAATAAAAACTCAATATTCTTCTAGAAAGTGTCGCGAGTATTTATGTTTTTTGTTATCACGCAGTGCTCCAAAAGTATCGCCTCAAACAAACTTAAATCTAATATTTCCCGTAATGCTGGATTTATGCAATGATACTCAATACGAAATTCGAGCCACGGCCTGTCGTTGCCTGGCAACAGTTACCAAAGGCCTCGGTGTTGAAATATGCATGGATCTTGTAGTGCCAGAAATGTTCAAGTTTTTGTGCGATGAATCAATGCTGGTTAGAACAAACTGTTTTCAGTCTTTAATTGATCTACTAGAGCTGTTCAAAGATTGTTAGTTTGTTTTTTTTTTTTGAGTAAAAAATTTCACAAATGTTTTTATTTAGACGATGCCAAAAATTATCTGTTAAAAAAAATTCAATCTTTCATTGAATACGGTCTGTCGACCCGAGATGAAAACTATTTGATGACAGTGTCGAAAAATTTGGGCCTCATTGTCGATTCATTCAATGGTTATTTAAGCTTTTCTATTTTTCAAATTAAATAACTTTTAAATTTTTAGAAATTATGAGTTCACAAGTCAAACTATTTTTTGTCGATGTATTTTGTCAATTGTGTAAAAACGAAAGTCTATTTGCCAAACGGGTAATATAAATATTTCCCCATGTTAAAATATAATTTAATAATTAAAATTCAAGTCAGCTAATGAGACAAAATACAATTGGAATATGAGCAAAATAAGCCTTGCTCGGGCTTTTCCTGTGAGTCTAAATTTCAATTAAGTTCTTAATTAAATAGAATGAGAAAAAAAAATTTAAATTAGAGCGTTGTTTTGATAACAAATTCAGTTAACTTTGAGAATAAGCTGAGCCAATGTTTGACAAGTCTAGTGAAGGACAGAAATGAAAAAGTCCGTGAGGCAATAGCTCTTCAAATGATTCCAGTAATAAGTTTAATTTATTTAAAAATTTAAAAATAAATTTTCATTCTCAGATAGCCGATAAGCTTGGCAAACAACAACATCATTTGATAATAAACGATTTTTGCACATCTATGACCGATAGCTCAATTTTAGTTCAAACAGTTATTGTCAATAATTTGGAAAAATTTTTCAAAATGTTTTCAAAAGATGATTCGAATGGATTCATGTCCGAAGCTCACGTAATTGAATGTATTTGTTTAATTTTGTTGGATTAATAGATAATTTGTTTAGCAGATGCCAGGCTATCAAATAATTTTGAAAAAGCTATTTGAACTAGAAAATTCAGTCAGTCAATCCTACAAGTATTCATTACATGTTATGATTTTGAATTCTTTAGCCCTAATGCCTTGGCTGGTCTCCACCGATGTTCTTGTTGACAGAATTTTGCCACTTTTGGAATCAAGAATAGATGCAGTAAGTGCTTAAAATTACATTAAATTTCTAAATTAATCAAAGTCAATTTATTACTAAACACAGTAAATGGTTAAAATAATTAGCTCTATTTCTCGAGTTAATTACATTTATTAATTTTAAAAGACTGCTTGATTAAAATTCGAACTTTAAAAATTTAATCTTAAAATTTGAACTTTTTTTTTTTTTTCTTTCTCGATAAACAAAAAAAGCTATTCAAAATTAAAGTTGTTTTTCTAATCAAAATGTTATTTTGAGAATATTTGTTTTAATTACATCTTAAATTAGAAAAGATTAAAAATATTTTCAAAGAAATTTTCAACTTTTCAAGTTTAAAAATAATTTTAAAAATTTTAATTTATTTGAAAATTTTCAAGTTCTTCTAGATGGTAGAGTTTTTATCTATTAATAAAGAAAGAATAAACCAGTTCTTTGACAAGTTTCAAGATTTACTTTTTATGAACGTTTTGAAGATCCAAAATTTGGAAATATTTGCTTCATTTTCTGTGTGTTTTTTAAATGTTTATCTTATGCAAATACCTAAATTTCAGGCACTGTTTCACATCGATTAACACAAGAAATCAGATTTTGACTATTCAATTTTTGATGACCCTCACAATTGGCCTTAAAGTTAAGTTTGTCTGGTTGTTTGCTATTGTGAAATTCAAATACAAATTGAACAAAATTTCTTTCTATTTCGATAAATTAAAAATCACTAAAATAAATTTTACTAATGTAAATAAAAGACAAAAAATAAAGCATCAATAAAATTGAAATTGATTTTTCCTTTTGTGTACCTAAAAAAAGGGAATAAAGTTTTTATTTTAGGTAAAGAAGGTTCATCAAAGTATGTTGCTTTATGTGGCAGTATTTTTTTAAAAATATTTTATTTTAGTAAATTTTGATTTATAAAAAAAGGATAAATTATTATTCTTTTTGAATTTTACCGGTCTATTTCTAATTTTTTTTTTAATTCAAATAGATCTAGAAAAATACTTCTATTTTAAAAAATAAAATAAAATTATCCTGTTTAGCTTGTAATAAAGTTTTTTTTTTTCAAAAATTTTGATATACGTTCAAAAATTTATTTAATTAAATCTTCAAATTTTACTTTGAAAAATTTCAATATTAACTAAACTCTTATTAAATAAAAATAATTTACTCAGACAGAAAAACTTAATTTTTTTTATTAATTTTATAAAAATAATCTAAAATGGGTTTTAAAAAAATTTTAGCGAGCTCTTCCGGTGCGTCAAGCAGCCGCAAGATCAATGCTTATTCTCCTGCGGAAGATACCTCGACTAAGCATTCGCAACAACTATTTCGAAAAATTGATTCAATTAAGCTCACATAAAAGCTGCTATAAAAGAATATTTTTCATTGACATATGCAGCATGATTCTGCAGTTGTATTCAAAAAATTTCTTCAAAAGCTACTTCTACCAACCTTGTATTCGCCTTGCTCAAGACAAAGTAGTCAATGTAAGAATAAGATTTGTAAAAATTTTAGTAGATCTTAAACGAATATGGCGCTTTCAACTCGATCGAGATAAACTCGAAAATTTGGAGTCCATAGCCAAAGCTCTTTTGCAAGACAGAGACAAAGACGTGTTCGAGCTTGCTCAAAGAGCTATTGTACAAATGGATTTTATAAAATCTTATGTAAATGTAAGACTGTTCAAAAAAAAAAAGTATAGAAATTTTTTTTTTTTTTTTTTAGAATGAAAATGATGAAAGATCGAATAGAATCAAGGAGGAAGAGGAGAACTACTGGTTTGAATTGGTGAGCTATCTATTAAAATATCTTGGTTAAAAAACCCAAGTTAATTTTTAAAAAAGGAACCAAAAAAAATCAAAATCGACAATCGATTGAACAGCAGTTTTAATAAAATTGAATCGGCTTCAGCAACTAATATTGGTAAAGCCGGTATTTCAAGGAATCCGAGCCGACTTACAAAAACTACAGGCCACCAAAATTTAAGATCTAGTTTGAAAATCGAGTCTAATTTAAATGATAGACCACACAGTTTAGTAGACATGCACAATCATATTGAAAAGCGGACTAAAAATTTAAGTCTTACATTAAATGAAAAGTAAATAACTTGCTGTTGAATTTATTGGTTTGACTTCTCTATTTTCGCTGATATTCTAAGACATTTACAAGAAATTAGCACAAAAATTGGAAAATGCCTTTACATAAATAACATTTAACCATATTTTTCTTTAATCTAAAAAAATCAAAAAATTTAATCAAACATAGAAAAGAAAAATTTATTAAGAATGTTTATTTTTTTTTTAAATAATTTTAATAATTTAAAATTATTTATGGCAACTTTTTTTTAATCTTAGATTTTATGTTCTCAAAAAGATCTTTAATTTTTGCACTCTTTTTCAAATTATTGAAAAAAAATGGAATTAATTTGTACAAATTTAAAAATATAAGAATTTTAAATTGGAATAACTTTTTTAGTTTAGGTCTAAATTTTGTTCTGCAAAATGTATCAATTAATACAAAGTATCTATCACCCAAAATCTTGTCATTCAAAAAACTCTGCAATTCTGCAAAATAAAAAATGCATCAGAAAATCATAAAATTATGTTTCAGAGTTTTTACAGAGATTTATTTTAAAATAATATAGAATAAGAATCAAAAGCACTAAGTATCGGCGAAGTGTAAAAAATTTTACTCTTTTACATTCTCACATTTTTAGATTCTTTGTGCATTATTTCAGAAAATTTTTAAAAAATTTTTATTTCCTAAATATTTTGGGAGGGTTTTTTTCAATAATCAGAATTAATACACAAAAAATCTAAAAATATTAAAATGTAAAATTTTAAAATTATTTTCAATCAATAAAAAACTTTGTATTTGTAAGTAAAAAACATTACAGCATATTAGAACATGTTTTTTCTGTGCCAAAAAAAAAACAAAAATTCAATCATCAATTAGATTTAGTTTGATAAGTACAAAAATAAATTTTAAAATTTTAAAAAGTGCAAAAATAGTGCCTTTATTTTTTAAGTTATTATTATTTTAGTTGATCAAAAACGAAAGAGATATTTTTATGGATAATATTATCCCAAAATTGCCAACTAAAAAAATGAGATAAAATCAGAAAATTTTATTTTTCTCTTAAGTTTTACACTTACTTTCTATCACTTGATACATTTAATTAATTTAAAAAAAATACATATTCAAAATTCTCTACCAAATTCTAAGCCTAGTTGAACCAATATGTATTTTAGAATTTTTTTTCTCTTAATTAATTAATTTACTTTTATAGGCCAAAAGTCAAGCCATTGCAACATCGAAGAAACTCAATAAATTCAGAAATCTATAATCGTAATTTTAAAAATAGAAAAAAAATCTTATAAGCTTAGTCGAATTTTTTTTTCAAGAATCATTATCTCCTGCGAGTCCAGTAAATAGCCGTTCATCAATAACAACAATTTCGAAGAAAAAATAATTTTATTTTTTATTTTTACATCTATTTAATAAATTTTTAAAAAGTAAATTTCTGGGTTGCTATTATTTTATTAATAAAATTTTACAATAAAATGACAAAAATAAAACATGAAATTAATTATTATAATCATTTATTCAAGGTCTTCATCGCTTTTTTCAACAATGCTGCACTTTCGAGCCAAATACTTGCTCGAATCACTGAATAGTCTTATGGTGGTTGCTGTACGTCTGTACTTTTTCTGGCCATTTATTCTCGGATCGGACACCATTTTGCTGATGCCGAATCTAATTCGCCTCAATTTAGAAGTAATTTCGGGTAATTGAGGCGATTCGGCCATCGGTGGACTCTCTTCTTCATGTTGTCTAATAATTTGATTGGCATACGACTTGATCAAGTCCCATGCAGAATTCATGTCTAGCTCAGTTGAATTTTCGGCATTGACACAAAAGCGAATCACATACTTTTCTTCAAGCATGGATGGTACCATGTGAATTTTGCCACTGTCATTTAGAACAAAGAGAAGATTTTGACTTAATGAATTTGGGCCCTTGAGTCTGAAACAAACTAGACCAAGTTCCACTTTGGCTAGTATTTCGAATCTAGCGTCGCTTAGGATCAATTTTTCCATATACTTTGCCAAACGAACATGCTCGCGGATGTATTTTTGCAAGCCCTCAACGCCATATGATCTAATAGTGAACCACATTTTCAATGAGCGAAATCTTCTGCTCAACGCTATTCCCCAATGTCTGTAATCTATTGCTTTGTCCATTTCTTTGTAGCGCAAATATATCGGATCCACTGAAAGTGCTTTTGTCAGCATATATTTGTCCTTCACCTTAAAAAATTCAACTAATTAAATAAACAAATTTAATTTTAAATTCATTTTAAACTTATCATAAACATGAACAGTCAAAATTCATCAGCATCCATTTGTTCGGATTGAAATTAAATGAATCAACAAACTTAAAATTATTTATTTATTTTTATTTTAAGAGGTTTTTTATTTTAATTTTACTTCTAGGCCAACTGAAAAACGACGAAATTCCTCACAGATTAAAGCGCTGCCAGCATAAGCTCCATCTACATGCATGTATACTTCTTCTTTTTTGCAAACATTGCCAATTTCTACCAAGTTATCAAATGAACAGCATGAAGTAGTACCAAGTGTACACGAAACCTTTTATTTCAAATAAAAATTAAATTTTTTTTTTCTATAATTGTTAATATTGAAATTTAAAAATTTTTTTTTTTTAATTTTTATTTTAGTAAATTAAATTAATCATGTCTTTAGTATTAGTTCTATCAAAGCCTCTTAGTTTAAATTGGCAACAACATTGGATTCATTGTTGTTATCTTAATTTAATGCACAATGTTTAATCCTTGATATAAATCTAAGCCTTAACTCATTTATTTTATTAAATTTGCTATGGTAGGGCGAATTTGTGTAGACTAAATGAAAATGATTACAAAAAAAGGTATTAATCCATTGCTTTTATCATCTTTGATGACTTTTTCCACTGTTGCTCCGCGAAGTGAATAGTTTTCATCATGATCCAAAAGTCTAATCTTGACCATTGCAATCATACCAGCTTTTTCTACACATGAATGTGCCTTAATTATAAAAAACATAAAAATCTTAGTAAATTTCAGAAAGTTGGTTACTAATTTCGATGTGTACATGACCAGCTTGGACAAAAGAACACCGTCTTCCACAAAAGGATGTTGGGATTTTAGTTTTCTGAGAATATTGCCCCTTGCCGACAAAAGAGAAACAAGCACGCATTCACTGGCTGATCCTAGAATAACTCCACCACCGACTGGTTTCGAATCCAAAATTACATCATCACTCTCTTGTTCTAGTTCACCGTTTTCCACCTTTGACTCATCTTTTTTGTTCGCATGTCCATTTTCAGCTTCATCTGGAAAGGGAAGCAAAAATTTTGGAAGATTAATCATCTTGCCTAACCAGTCCAGAACAATGGTTTCTAATTCAGTGCATGACGGGCTGGAAGCCCACGAGAATCCGACAATGCCAAGACCGGCTGATAGCACTTCGCCCAAGATAGATGGGTACGAATTGCCAGCAGGAAAATAGGCATGAAACCGTGGATGTTGCCAGTGAGTTATGCCGGGCAAAATTTTCGACTCGAAATCTTTGAAAATCGAGTCCCATTGTTCACCTTTTGCCGGCGCTTGTCTTGATAACAGTGATT
Organism: Brachionus sp. 'Tiscar'; assembly: GCA_006352455.1. Taxonomy (NCBI): domain Eukaryota; kingdom Metazoa; phylum Rotifera; class Eurotatoria; order Ploima; family Brachionidae; genus Brachionus; species Brachionus sp. 'Tiscar'. The sequence goes on from VANL01000106.1 coordinate 21,824, forward strand.
TTAAATACCCTGGCTCCACATCTGGTGTAACTCGCTCATATCTTTTTTTTTAAATTTAAATAAAAAAAAAAAAATTTTATTTTATTTTTTTTAAACTTTATGTTTTCCATATAATCAGCTATGTAGTCGATTAGTTCTTTACCTCTAGTTCGGAATTCTTCTGAATCCATTTTTAATTTTAAATATAAATTTTTTCTACAAATTGTGAATGAATTGGGCCTTAAAGAAAAAAATTAGTGACGCATTTATTGAAATACGTGTTCGAAGAGTAAGATAAACTAATTAATAAGACACAAGTTTGTTAGCTTAATTCGGGTTCTTTTGTGGCATCACATTTCAAATATTTAAGATTAGAACACTTGAATTTCGCTATTTTAATTTGAATTAATAGTTATGGATTTTGATAATAATTTAAATTGATTTTAGACAAATATTTATAAACAGAGTCTTAATCTCGAGCAGATGAACAAAGCTTAAGAGATAAATATGAAATATGTTTATGACACATGCAAACATTGGCACCAGTGTCGCCTAAATTCTGAGCGTTTATTACTTTATAATTGGTAATTAAATATCAGTCAGAAACAAATTTTAAGCCATAAAGTTATTGATCAAAGCAAACATGACTAATTTATGGTTTTGACATATTGTGTGAATAGTTTGTGCCAATTTACAAACAAATCCAAGTCAATTGATTTCGATTCAAAGTTATTAAATCGAATTTTAGTCATTTTTTTTCAAGAAGGATCTAATTTTTTCTTTTTCGATTGAATATTAATTGAAAATTTATGTATTTAACTCTAAAAAAAAATTGTACAAATTTTACTTTAAAAAAAAAATCAATACTTTTCTTTTGAACACATGTATCTTTATTTTTTGTACATGTTTATTTTTTTCTTTTAAATTAAAAGAAATTAATTTTATTTTATTTTAAAAATTATAAAATTTTTTTCCAAAATTCTATTAAATCAATACAAATTTAAATATTTCAATAAATGATAAAACAAAGCTAATTTTCTAGAAAAGTTTGTTTATGTGTTTTTTAGCAAAGAAATTAGAACTTAATCATAACTCGAGAGAAATTTACTATAAAAACTGAAAAATTGCCGTTTCAAATTTTTTTTTCCTTTTCTTTTCACATCAAACTGTAGAAAGTTCATTTCTCTATAAGATGGTATGTCGCATTATCAAGCTTTATATGTTTTTTAATGACTTGTAGACACTCAAATGAGACTAACTTTTTGAGTGGGTCGCTTAACTTCAGATCCAAAAATGAGGTCTATTTTATTCGATTAAGATAGAGTGGAAGTTTCACACTATGCTCAGTTATTTTATTGTTCAGTAAAATTTTTATCAATATTAATTTTTTGAAAATATAAAAATTTTTAAATGTTTATAAATAAAGCTTTGAAATCTCAAAAAAAAATTTTAAATCTGTGATGAAATTTGATAAAAATTTTTACAAAAAATACTTAAGCTACTTAAAATAAAACTTTTAATTTAAATTGAATAAATTATCAGGATTTTACGAAAATTCTGGTAAAACAAAGCAAACTATTTTCAGGTAAAATTCAAAAAGGTCAAAATTTTAGTAAAAATGTCTTTTTTTCCAAAAAATCAAAAATTTTTTTTAAAACAATTTTATAAAAAATATATTTTTAATCAAAAATAACGCTATTTTTTTTAAGATTGGTAAAAAAAGTAATATTAAGTAAATTTCAGACTTGTGCGTAAGTCACTAAGTCTAAGTAAAGTCAGAAAAATGACTTAAGATATTTTTTTAACTCTTAAAATTAACAAAAAAGTTAAGCTTTAATTCTAAAATTTTCAATTTTATATAGAAATAAATTAAAAGATAAAATGTTTTAATGATGACTAGTTTAAATCCTCTTTCCAAGGCTTCCTCATTCAAAATTCAGGCTATTCTTCAATTAGGTTCTGGTGAAGTCCATACCCAAAGAATTTTTTGCATTTAAATTTTTTTATATTAAGGAAAACATTTTAAAAATTTTAAGTCAAAATTTACGCATTTTATCGTAAAATACTGGTATCAAATCATCACTGTAGATTAATTTTAATTTATTAAAAAGAAGAAAATATTTTTTCAATTTGTTATAGAACTTCACAATCGTCAATTGTCATTTTGTCAATAATCTTCGCAAGCATGGCTTAAAAAAAAAGTAAGTCTGAAAGTACTTCCAGTTGACTAATTCTATCATTTACTGAGCAATTTTACATTAATAAAATAAAAATCGTTTGACATTTTAAATTTTACAAATAAACTTTATTTTTGTTTTTAATTAAAAAGAAACTAGCTTGTTGATCAAATAGAAAAAGAAAGCTATTTTCAAACAAATTTAAATTAATAATTTACTTTAAACATTAACTAGTTTACTAGGTTAATTTTATAGAATACTGTAAACATTTTCCATAAAAACTATTATCGTTAAAACAGAAAATAAACAGCCAAAAATGATTAATCTTGATTGATTTGATTGCTTTGTTTGAAGTCAGTAATACCAAGTCTCATTTTGTTGCATATTTTAGAAAAGATAATAAACGATTTTGGATGAATATAATTTTTTTGTACTTGGCTTAATTTCACTGGTTCTAAAAATAAAAAATAAACATCTAAAAACATGCTAATATTATTACTTGTAAAGCAACTAATTAAACTTCCGAATAAAATGACTATTAAGACAGCAATAAGGCCATACCATTCGTAGGTTATGTTTAATAAAACGAATTTGTTTGCAGTTTGATTAGCAGAAGTGGAGCTACAATTTGGATTGAAAATGCTCCTGCTCAATTTTGAGTCAAATACATAAAAATTTATGTAAATGAAAGCTGAAAAGATAAAGCTCAAAAGACCGCCAAAAAAAGCTCCATTGCTATTTGTGAATGGAAGAAAAAATCCAATTATGAATAGCCCCAGAATTGGTCCACATGTAATGCTTAAAATTTTTTAATTTTAAATAAATTTTAAGATCATTCAATACCTGAATAGTGAAAGAACAGCCTTTTAGAAAATATAATTTTAATTTTTGTAATTTAAAAAAAAAAAATTCATCTACTTGAAGAGTATCTTTGAGTACATGCGGAATATAAGTTAATGACAGAATTAAAATTCCGTAACCAATACATATGATCATGGACATTTGTACATATTTTTTTTCATTCAGTTTTAATTTCAATAAATCTATCAATATGCTCTCCAGAGTTACTGCTGTCAAACTATTTAGACCACTACTAATTGAACTTGTTGGAAACAAAAATTATTTTAAATTAAATTTAAAAAAAAAAAAAACCTTAATGAAGCTGCGAACAGCAACGATAAAAAAACACCTGGGAGTCCATTTAAATCAGACAATTGACTGATTACAAATTGAGGAAAGAGCTATTTTTGAGAAAAAAAATATGAAAATTTTTTTTTTTCTCAATTTATGTTAACTTTTTCCTTTTCATTGTTTTCTATAATATCACAAGCATCATTAATGGCAAATATAACCATTCCAATTAATAGAAGAATTAAAATAATAAAAGTATAGATGACCAAGTTAAAATAAACTGCTCTTGAAAAATGAAAAAAAATCACAAACTGTTTTCTGTTTTTTTAAATCTTTAAAATTTAAAATTCAACCTTTTGGCTATTCTAGCTGAAGATGCACATAGATACCTTTGAATTTGTGATTGATTGGCACCAAAAATACCAAGCCACTGAAAAGCATAACCTATTGTCAAACTCCAAACTGTGTGTCGACTACTTGGTTTAATCTCAAAGCTTTTTGTATATTATTTAGAATTTTGGATAAAAAAAAATATCCTACTTGAATAAGTCTAATCGGTTGTAAGACCAATTCTTTTCAATCACTAATCTAAGACCCCCAGTCTTATTTATTCCAATTATTAGGATTAGTAAAATGCCAAAAAAAATAACCATAACTTGAAAAACATCTGTCCACATGACAGTTACCATTCCACCCTTGATATTTTTAAATAATTTACTGTTCATAAAATAAAATATTCTAAGACAAAAAGAGAAAATACCACAGTAGTATAAAATGTAGAAATGACTCCTATAGTTACAACAAGAACCCATAGATTCATTTTGGTTGCTGTTTGAATCGCCAAAGCTGGACCATAAAGCACAAACGAAAGATAAAACAACTTTAAAATAAAATTTTTATTTAATTTTTTTCTTTTTTTTTTTTTTTTCTAAGAAAATAATTTACTGTCTGTGTTATAAAAATAACTGTTGCTAGATATTTTACTTTTTTATCAAAGCGTTTTTCGAAATACTATTCGAGTGAGAATAAAAGTCTAAGATTAATATTATCTAGGATTTTTGTTTAAATAAACCTCATATGCAGACGTGTTGCCAAGCTTGATAAATTGTGGTATGAATAATTGACAAGTAATGAAACAGCTTAAAGAAAAGCCAACTATGGACCACATGAACATTATACCATTGTTATAGGCTTCAAGAGGAGTGCCAAGAACAGTGGCACTTGAAATAAAACTGGCGAACAGACTCATTGAAACAGGAATTGAACCCATTTTACTTTCTCCTAAAAACATGTTATTTGCTTCTAGTTTTTTGCCAAAGCAGCCAAAAAATATTCCAATTCCGGCCGATATACACAGCATCATAATGAAAATTATGTAATCAAGACTTTTTAAATAATGTTGAATATCAGTTGAATTGTGCATTTTTTGATTTTTTTTTAAACATGTAAAAAGAAAAATATTAGCTGAATTTAATATGTCATTTATTTATCTTTAAATTATCAATGATTTATTTTATGATTCTAAATTTTAGTTTTAGTTTATCTAATAAACTTAATTAGCGTAATGAAAGCTCAAACAATTGATTTATGCGTATTAGGTTTTAATTGACAAAAACAGCGGTACTAAACACAACAAAATTCAAATCATTTTTTTATCAGCTTTCTATGACAGTTGAATAATTCAATATCAATTTTTTTATGAGAAAAAAAATTCGATATCAAAATTGTCATTCCGGTGTTTATTTGACTGATCATTTTAAAATTAATCTAATTGCTTTAATTGCTTTTTTATAAAAAGCTGAAATTAAAATTTAACTTGGAAAAATTATTATTAATTCGCTATGCAGCTTTAAAACAAAAAAATTAAAAAATAAACTCAGAGTTTTTTTTTTTGTTTTATTCATTTTGTTGAAACTAATCAAATAAATCAATGTTTTAAAATACTGTCAATAATTAATTAAAAAAAAAATTCATTCTTTCCATTTTGAGTCTAAACAAAATATTTTTTAGACAGATTAAATTAAGGTAAATGAAAAATTTGATTAATCGTACATTAAGAAATTATTTACTCCCAATGTACTTACAATGTTCTCTCTAAAGAATTTAATTTGGGTCAAAATTTAAACTTAGTAAATTCGGTTTTTTTTTTTCTGAATAATTATCAAATTATTTTTATTTAGAATAAATGAAAAAAAATTTTTTGTCAATTAGAATTTTTGTTCTATTTAAATTTTTTGTTCTAATTTTTTTAGAAAAAAAGGAAAACAAATTTTTTTCTTGTTGAGTTTATTAAATTAATTCTAATTATTTAAATATGAAAAGAAAAATAGATCGTATTATCAAAACTATCAATAGACCTGTTTGATATAAAATTGGGTGAATGATTATTTATAGCATTATGATTGAAATGTAAAACAAATTTCCATATTCGCTTTTATCTTAGTTAATTCATGCAAATTATTTTTGAGCATATATTGGTTTTAATTTTCAATATTGTCAATAATTCATCGCACAGTCTTTATCTCATTTTGCCTAATAAGCTATTTAAGCTATTAAATTTTGCAACAAACTTAATTTGTGTTTATTAGATTTTTTCCTTGAGAATGATTTATTAAAATCATTAAACAGAACTAATGGAGCTCAATGCCATTAATTGAAAAACGCATCTATCCAATTGACGCTGATCGACCTGGAGTTATGAATTTTGATTAATTAAAATTTCTATTTGCTTCCATGTTTGCGCATTTGTCTAATTTTTTTTCAATTTTTGTCATCTCTTATCTCTACAAAAAAAAGCTTTTAATTTTTTTTTAAAGTTTTTGTTGAAAAGTTATTTAATCAAAGTATGCAAATGATCCAAATTTTCTACATAATATCATACCTTTAAATTATAATAATAATAATTTTTTTTTAAATTTTTCAATCAAAGCTTAGAAATGAGTTAGATTTTTTTGTTTCTCAAAGTGAATAAAAATGCATCATTAAAATAAAAATAGATAAATTGACGAGCAGAATAGAACTGATGGTAGGAAGCAAGTTAACCATAAATTAAAGAGCGAGTGAATCATCAAATTATTTGAATACAAAAGCAGCTTTTTTTGTTTTAAAATAGATTTTTTAATTAGGCTACGTCTGGCAAGTCTAAATTAACAAGTTTATATCTTTTACTAGCCAGAACAAGTCGGTCCTTTCGAGGATCCATAGCTGAGCAGCTACTACGAATCTGGATAGGAAGTTAATTTTCTTGTTTTTTCTCAATTTGTTTAGATCAATAATTTATTCAATAGTTGCGAGCAACTGGCAGCGCCAAATTAACTCTAAAGCAATTATTTTTGATCATGTCCATGAAGAGCAGATAAATACTAAATTAATGGAATTATGATCCATTATGTCTGATTGATATACCTTATTTTTTTTTTTACTAAAGAAATATTTTTCTTTTTTTTTTAGAATTTATAAAAATAAAAAAAAAGTTTTATTCCAAAATGTTATGTAAATATAATTATTATGAGATATAATTAAATAGTTGTAGAGCAAAAAATCCCAAATATATAAGCGATATTTCAAACAAATCAGAAAATATATAAATTCGACGAAAATCATTACTAATTTATTGATTTAAACACGTCTATTTGACACAATGGCTCTAGCTCAAACGTCAATGTTTTCAACCAAGCTTAAACTTGATACTCCATTGCCGATCATGCTTGCCAATAACAATTTTCTTAAATGGACTGATGTAATTTTTTTTTCTTTAGTTTCAGAGGTAAATTTTAAAATATTTCAAATCATTAGTCGAATAGTTCTAGTGATAAATGCTTGCCAGTGTTTGTTTCACTCAAGACCGATCCCAAAGGATTTATCATTTATTGGCGCGACTGGAATAAAGTATTTTTATTTTAGTTTTATTTTTCTTTCTGATAATAAATGAAAATAATGATGATAGCTGCTACGCTAATGCGTAAAGTCTTGTTTTTCATAATTTTATCTAATTTGTTTTTGATTCAATGGCATCATTTCTTAATTGATCCCAATCATTAAAAATTCTTTAAGTATAAATATTTTTTTTGAATATGAATATGAAAGTGAGACTAAAATCTGACATAACAATGGGTTATTCGTCTATAGTGCTGAGATATGAATTTGTCAAACTTATCTTTGAATGTATTTGTTGAAATTTTAAGAAACGACAGCGTCAGGTAGCTCGTTCCATAAGGATGCTTCTCTATTTGTGAAGAAATTTTCTTTTGGGTTTGACAAGCATGATTGCTTCCTGAGTTTTGGTTTTTTACGTAGATTCATCGATGGGTGATTGATTTTAGGAGCTTGGCTTGAATCTCTTTTACTAACAATTTTGAAAAGTTGGATTGCATCTCCTCTTTTTTTTCTACTTTCAAGCGTAGGGGTACCAATTTTTGCTAATCTTGAGGGATAATTGAGATTTCTGAGACCAGGCACTAGTTTGATAGCCCTACGTTGGACTTTTTCCAGTCTTTTAATGTCTTTCTATTGCAAAGGATTCAAAGCTAATGTACAGTATTCAAGATTCGGTCAGTTCACTGTTCCAACTTAGCTAATAAAGTTCGCTTATTAGCTCGTACAATTGTATAAGATCATTACAACTCCTCCTTGTTGACAGTGCTATTAGGTTCAATCTTTTAAGCCTCTGAATTAAGTTTAAATCACTAAAGCCATTAATAATTCGAGTTGCTCTTCTCTGTCCTCTCTCGAGAGTTTTTATATATTTTTTTCAAGTATGGAAGAGTACAGCAAGATGGGATCGAACAAGACTTGTAAACATTCTTTTAATAATACTGGTATCATGGTAACAATAAAATTATAATTCTGAAGAAGAAACAAAATTTTATTTTGCTTCTGTGGAATTTAAATAAAAATTGTAACAAAATATTTTCTTTTCAGTTAAATTTAGATTATTTAAAATTTATTTTATTATGTTACGACAAAAAAGACAAAAAATAAGACATCAATAAGATTTATAAAATTTTTTTTTGATTTCATTTACTAAAAAAATGAGAGTGAAAATTGATTTTAATTATAAAAAAGATGCAAAAAAGTATTTTTTTTAAAACTAAATTATCAAAAAAGGAAATAATTTTGTTCTATTTGTATTTTGATTTCACAAAGCTTTTTAATTTACTTAGCTATCTTATGTTTCAGACTCTTCACAACGACTAAAGCTAATTTCTTGACTTGTGTCACTTCAGCAAATTCTTCATTGCTATTTTCATATTTGTTGATTTTTGTCTCAAAACTTTGACTAGCATAAAGTTTTGCTTTTTATTATATTAACTAATCAAAAGTAATAAATTTTATCTCAATTTACCTAAATTATAAATAAAATATTGAAAATTCGGTATTGTGAATTTCAAGAACAAAAAGAACAAAAATTCTCCTTTTATTAATAAATAAAAATTTTAAAAAAATACTGCATCTCTTTTACCTAAAATAGAAACTTTATTTTCTTTTTTTTTAGATTTACCAAATCAATAGACAATTTAAATCTATTTGATGCTTTATTTTTTGTCTTTTATTTACAGAAGAAAAATTATTTTAGTTAATAAAGATGCAACAAACTTTGTTGCACAAAGTTGCATTATTTTTTTAATTATTTTAGTTTTAAAATTTTTATTTATCAATAAAGCAAGAATTTTTGTTCTATTTGTTCTTGAAATTCACAATACCTAAAAATTCAGTATTTTAGTTGTTATGAAATATTCTTTGCCCGCTTTTTTTATTTTGGTTCGAAAAGTCAAAAATATAATCATTTGACAGCTAATTAAAAAATTAATTTAAAATGAAAGCAAAAAATTTTGACATAACTTTAATTTATTTATTTAAAATGGATTAAATTTTATATTTAAAAATTTTCTAAATTATTAGAACAAAAAAATTAAATTTAAATTGGTTTAAAGATATCGGAATTTTTGGAAATATCATGTATACGTGACGTAAAGACTGGCAAATACGCTTCAGTTCCAAAAGTAGACTCATCGATAGACTTATATTTTTGGCATAGAATTTTAAATTTTTCAATTGAAGGATGGCAATTCCAAAGAAGTGTTGTTTGCTGGAAAATCGACTGGCTCAATACAAGACCGAACCATGTCTATTTACTACGGCTCTGATTTTTGCAGTGTACAAATTATAAACTTTGTCTCAGTGGCCGAAAACGCGGTTGACATTATTAAAGTAATATTTTTAGAACAAAAATAAAATTTTTATTAAATAATCTATTTAAAGTCGTGGACAAATTTTTTGTTCAAATGCATCACTAATCAAAGAATGCACAATCTTTCTCCTTGGGAAAATATAATTAAGCTTAGAAGTTGTTTAATATATGGTCGCGGTGTGATGGACAACAAAAGTCATGAATTCAAACTTCCAGTCAAAACGTAGAATATTTTAAGAAAAAAATCTAAAATTCCTAAACTATTTTTAAAGCCTTGTCAATGCACTTGTGTCAAATGGTAAATCAAGTGAATCAGAAAAAATTAATGTTATTGCTGCCTTACATTCCGTGGGTCTACCAAGCGGAAAAGTAACTAAGATACTAATAAAATAAAATTTTTTATTTTTATTCGAATTATTTTTTAATAGAATGATTTAATAGATGAAAAAAATTTTAGTGTAGAAAAATTTTTTAAGCTAATAGTAACTTTGACATCAACCAGAGATGTAGACACAATTTTTTTGAATTAGTAAGCTTGAATTTTTTAGATTAAAATTAAATTTTTTAAAAAACAATTAATTTTGAAATTTGACTATTTATATAAGCTGGAAAGAGTAAGTTCTATATGAGTGTTGTTCAAGAAATGCACGTTGTTGCTCTTACTGTTGAATATTTAAATACAAATAATTAATAAAATATAATAAAAAAATTTTTTTTAAATTAAGTGCAACAAAATCAAAACAATATTTAAATGTTGAAAAATTTGAGCAATTTTTAAACAAAGAGCAAAGAGATCCAAGTCTAAATGAACTGCTCTTTCCATTTTATTCAGTGCAAAAAACCACCGAGCTGATCAATAAATTTGAAATAGATGATTCATTTAGAAAAAAAAGTTGTTGTTTTTTTTTTTTGACAATTTTAGAATCAAAATTTTTAAACAAATAAAATTTTTAAAGAAAAGCTATCTACCGAAGGACTACTTCGGTATTTGATGGACTTTGAAAATGAAGTCATCGAGCCTAAAAAATATGAACTTCAGGACCATGAAATGAACCAGCCATTGAGCCATTATTTCATTAACTCAAGCCACAACACTTATTTAACAGGACATCAGCTGACAGGAAAAAGCGACGCAGAAATGTACCGTCAAGTGTTGCTCAGTGGTTGTCGGTGCATTGAGCTTGACTGTCATGAAGACGATAGCTCCGATGAGCCCATAATTACTCATGGTAGAACTTTGTGCTCAAAAATATTTTTCTATGAGGCAATAAATGCCATTAACGAGTCCGCATTTAAAACTTCTCCCTACCCAGTCCTGCTTTCGTTTGAAAACTACTGTGGCAAACGGATGCAGGAAAAAATGGTCAAATATCTAAAAGACATTCTAGGCGACAAGCTTTTAATTGATCCGCTGCCTGAATATCCAGTAATTTTTAAAATTAACTTTAAAAAAAATTTTTTATTGTTCAAATAGCTCAAACCTGGCGTAGCTCTTCCTACGCCAGAAGATCTTAAATACAAAGTTTTGGTCAAGTTTAGAAAAAAACCCTCAGAAAGTAAATATGACATTTATGAATAAAAATTTTATAAGCCTGAATGAATTGAAAATTTTTATTTTTTTTATTTTTTTGAAAAAAGTGAATTTCAAACTAAGATAATTTATTATATTTAAAGAATTGCAAACAAATGTGAATAAAAATGGCAATGGACAAGGTTTTGTTCGTTCGAATCTGGAGCAAAATAATGAAAAGTCTTTGTTTGTAAATGGTGAGTCAAATCAGGAAATTGAACTGCCTCGAATGGAGAGCGTGGCATCAAATAGTGATAGTTCCGATAGTGAAAAAGAGGATGCTTTGTATAAAAAGCCAGTGGGCACTTACTTATCAAGCATTTCGGTAAATGTTATTTTTATGTGTGTGTGTGACGATTTTTTCTATTCAAAAGTTTAGGAAACTTCTGGTAATCAAGAGGTGTCGATAAATGAGATGGCCCAGCTTGTCAACTATCTACAACCGGCTACATTTAGATCATTTGAAATTGCTCAGAGTATTTTTCACAAATTTAATTAAAGAATTTTTTTTTTTCAAATTTTTGTTTTTAATCAAAAGGAAAAAATCGCTGCTACGAAATGTTTTCTTTTGTTGAGACAACAGCCTTTAATTTACACAAAGATAAATCAAGTGAATTTATCAAGTACTTAAACAATTTAGAAAATTAGTTGAATTTAAAGTGCTTGAATATTTTTTATTTATTAACTTAGCTACAATAAACGACAATTTAGTCGTATTTATCCAAAGGGAACTCGAATATCTTCGGATAATTTTATTCCTCAAGTTTGTGTTGTTAAAAAATTTTAATGAAATTAGGAAAAAAAAATAATTTTGAAAGATTTTTTGGAATGTCGGCTGTCAAATGGTCTCATTGAATTTTCAAACTTTAGGCAATTATTTTTAATAATTAGAAAATTAAGCAACTAAATAAATTAAACATTTTTTAGACATTGGCATGCAGTTAAATTTAGGAAAATTTGAATACAACAATAGATGTGGTTATTTGCTAAAGCCGGAAATAATGCGTCGCATGGACCTAAATAGATACTTTGATCCTTTGACAGAAAATCCAATAGATGGAATTGTTGCTTCCACTCTTAACATTAAAGTACATTGAAAAAATTTTTAAACTTTATTTCATCACATATTTCTAGATAATTAGTGGAATATTTCTGAATCATGTTCGGACTGAGGAGAAAAAACTTGGCCATACGGTTACAGTGGAAATGTACGGCTTGCCTGCTGACTCAGTCAGAGGACAAAAGGCACACAGAGTTAAATTATTGTCATCCAAATATTTTAGTGCCATTTACTCAGATCCCATAGGGTATAGTTTTAAAAAGGTATTATTCTATCTTGGGGAAAAAACATTGACGCTTAAAGCCTCTTAATTTAGATTTTGATGCCTGAGTTGGCCCTTCTAAAAATTACAGTTTTTGATGAACAAAACAAACAAATTGGCCAAAGAGTTCTACCAGTTGTGGGCCTTAAGCCAGGATATAGATTTATTTCTCTTAAAAACGAGAGCAATCAACAATTGCTAATGAGCAGTTTGTTTGTTCACATTAAATTAGGAGATTATATACCAGAAGAATATGAAGGTAAAAATTTTTTTGCACTTGAGTTTATTTAAATGAATAAATGTTATTTATTAATGCTAGAATTCGCTTCTGCACTTGTTAATCCAATTAGTTTTGTATCAAAATTAACAAAGGATGAGATTGTTAAAAATTTAACAGATGATGCAAACGAGGTTAGTTGGCTGCTTTTTTCTATTTAGATCTGTAAAGCAATGTGTAAATTTCTTTACAGCATTAATTTTGGTTATTTGCGTCATTCAAATTTATAAATAAATTTCTATTTATCACAATCTAATTTAATAGGAAATAGAATTTTTGTTAAAAATAGCAGAAAAATTAGAGGAAATTATGTTTTACACCAAAAAATGGTCATGTTAAATTAGGCGAAAAAAATAATATTGAAAAATGTTCTTCTGATTAAATTAATTTTTAATTTTATTCAAGTATATACATAAATTTATTCATTTATTCAATGAACGCCTAGTGGGCGATGTAAAAATAAATAGATTAAAAATTTGTAAGAAAAAAAAATAACTGGTATCCGATAATTTTTATTTTAGTTTAATTAAATATTATTCAAGTAGTCGAGTCGATTTAGAACATAAATAAATTCTTTCAAATTAAAACAGAAAAAAAAGAGAAAAATTTGTTGTAATAATTTCAAAATTTTTATGGTTTGAGTTTAAAATTTTTTTCAGAAGCATTATTTCAATGTAAACATTCAATTTTCAATTTTTTTTTTATTATGTCTGCAATTTTGTGCAAATGATGCATGGCTGTGGTTTTATATGTTTTGCTATACATTAAAAAATGACTCTGCATTAAAATTGTCAATAAAAAAAACTCTAAAAATTAAATTCTGACAATAAAATTCAAATCTTATTTTGTTGGCATTGTGAATTTCTAGAAAAAAAAAGAACAAAAATTCTCCCTTTATTGAAAAATAAAATTTTACAAAAATAAAATAGTTTAAAAAAATACTTAAAAAATACTTATAGATGCAACAAAGTTTGTTGCATCTCTTTTACCTAAAATAGAAACTTTATTTTCTTTTTTTTAGATTTACTAAATCAATAGACAATTTAAATCTATTTGATGCTTTATTTTTTGTCTTTTATTTAGAGAAGAAAAAATATTTTAGGTAAAAAAGATGCAACAAACTTTGTTGCAGTATTTTTTAAAAATTATTTTATTTTTGTATCAGTTTAAAATAAATGTTTAAAAATTGAAAAAAAATATTTTTTTTATTTTTAACTTTTTCATGGTTATGTGCTTTCGCTATGTGAATTTCAAAAAAAAAAGGAAAAAGTTTTTTTTCTATTTTGATAAACTAAAATTCATTAAAATAAATACTGCTACTTAGTGCAACAAACTTTGTTGCAATTTTTTAACTAAAATAATTTTCTGGTATAAATTAAAGACAAAAAATAAAATATCAATAATATTTAAATTGTAAATTATAATTCATCAAAATAGGAAAAAATTTTTTTCAATTTGTTTCTGAAATTCACAATTCCTGTGCTTTCATCGTTTATGATTTTCAGGTAAGATTTTCAACAGACACCGTGAAATTCAAATACAAATCGAACAAAAATGTTTTCTTTTTAGATAAATCAAAAATAACTAAAATAAATAATAAACTACAACACGTTTTGTTAAAAAAAATTTTTTCACTTTTTTTTTATTTTAGCCTTTTTTAACATATCAAAGATAAAATTTTTTTTTTCAATTTGTTTTTGAATTTCACAATACCTTTTCAATAGTACCATTTTTTTAGAAATATTCAGAATCGAGCTTTCTCAAATGGTTCACTTCTTATTTTGAAAGAAATTGTTACAATTTTTTCATCAGCTGATACATTTTACATAACAAATTTTAGACCCTTAGATAAAAAGCTATTTTAAATAGATTTTTATCTAATTAAATACGGGTGTATGAAATTGCACTAAAATTTATAAAAATAATCAAATTAAACGAATGACCAAGACCAAAATTTTTAAATGCATTAAATTAAAACAATTTTTTTTTAGGATTTTATTCAAACCACACGATTATAAGTCAAATTTTAATTAATTATTAAAAATGCTTTAATAAAATAAAATCAAACTTTTGATCATTTAAATTACAATAAATTTTAAATTAAAATTACTAACTTTTTGATTAATTATTAATAGAAATTTGATTACTAAAAAAAAACAATTTTTTAAAATTTTTTAAAAAGAGCTCAAGCAGAGATATGGTTTTGTACGATTTGGAAGATGAGTCAGAAATGGAGCATTCAAAAATTTCCAAAAGTGTATCTAATTTGACCAATTTGTTAGATAATGATCTTAGATTTCTTAATTGTGACAGTATAGCAAATTTTAGTCCGCGTGAGAACCGCTACTCGATTTCATGTGAAAAATACAATCAAATTAGAAAATCAGATTTGCTAAGCACTAAGCTGTTTAGCAACAGCATGTTCAATATACCAAGATCTCAATCGCTTTTTTTCAATGACTATGAAAATCTCGAAAAAACAAAAAGAAGTTTCTCATTGCTTAATGATCCAAGTCTGTTTGCTGAGATAGATTTGGAAGACCTCAAAAAAATGAAGAACAATCAAAATATTGTGAAAACTTTTGATAAAAAATGTCAACGCTTAGAAAAAGAAGCTGAAAAGGTTTAGAAACAAGGCCATTAAAAAATTCTTTTTTATTTTAAAATTTTTTATTTTCCAGAAAATTAAAGAATTAAATGACAGTTTAATAGTTGAGCTTGATAGACAAAAAACAGACTATGTTAAACAAAAACCCAAACCGGAAAAAAAACGCAAGCTATTTGGTCTTAAAACGTCCAGATCATCAATTGATTTTGATGCCACTTTAAAAAATATGAATCTTACAACCACTGAAAAATATGTCAATAGAATGAAAGCTGTCTATGAAGAGGCCTATGTTAAAATACGCAATTTACGTCTTGTCTGCTTGCAAACAGTGACTTAAATTTGAAACTTAAAAAATTTTTTTTTTTTTATTTGTTTTTTTCTCTTCAGTTATATATCAGATTGGAGAAGACCATACTGGAAATTCAAGAGAGCCGAATGCAGCAACTGAAAACTCGCTCTGAAAAAGAAAATTCAATAGTCAATAAACAAACTCATCAGCTGATCAAATCGAAAAAAAAGCTTTTGAGCGAAACGGTACAGGATAAAGAAGAATTTGCTAGGTAAATTTAGATTTTAATTTAAAAAAAAAAACTATTGATCAATAAATTTTTTAAAAAGACTATGCAAAAAAATTGAAAAAGAATCAGTTTTATATGCGGTAAACGAGAATTCCAAGCTTGACGAATTAATGAAAATAAAGCAAAAATTGATCAAGCAGATCACCGAAACATCTATGAAGAGTCTGAAAGAATATAAAGAAAAAGTAGAATTTTTAAATTTTAATTTAAAAAAAAAATTTATTTTTATTTTGCTGAATATTATTTCTAAAGCAATTGTTGGTGTATAAAAACGAATATGTAGATAAATTGAATGAGAAAAATTTAGAATTAGACAAAAAATATTTATTCAATAGTGCAATTGATCCGAACGCAGCAATCAATAGTCTTTATTCATTGCATCTTAGCAAATCAGCCAGTGTTTTAAATCAAATTACAAACGACACTTTAATAGACAAAACTAATGAGAAAAAAAACGCAAATGTTCTTCATTCATCTAGTGAAAATATAACCCGGTTGTAACAATTTAATACATTTGAAAATAAAATTATATTTTTTATTAACTATTTAATTTTTAAAATATTCTTCAAAAAATTTTATTCAAATATAAACAGGAAAAATTTTATAATTTTAATTTATTAATATAAATTGAATATAATTACAAGTAAATTTCGTATTTACATGCTACCTTGAATTATCACCAATTCATCAGTTTATCAACTAATGCACAAAGATAAGTAAGAATTTGAGTAAGTCTAGCTAGTCCGCGCAAAAAAAAAATGGTACCCACAATGATACGGTATTGTTAGTTTGAAGAACAAAAAGAACAAAAATTCTTACTTTTTTGATAAATCAAAATTTACTAAAATATTTAAATATTTAAAAAAAAATTTCAACTTAGTGCAACATATTTTGTTGCATCTTTTTTACCTAAAATAAAAATTTTATTTTATTTTATTTTTTAGGTTAACAATATCAATAATAAATTTTAATCTTATTATTGTTTTATATTTTGTCTTATATTTACATCAGAAAAATTATTTTAAGTAAAAAAGATGTGGCTGATCAATGTGGCGCGCAAATGAAGAAAAATTGTTATTGGACTTGTCCTAATAAATGTGGAAAAAAAATAGGGTCGAAATTTAGAAAATATGTTTTTTATTTTTTATTATCATTTTAAATAATTTGTGGTCATCTATTAAAAAATAGGTTTTTTTTTCTAATTTTTGTGTATTTTTTTTGTGGTTTTCTTAATAAAGTTGGGGTAAAAATTTAATAATTTTGGGTATTTTATTAAAAATATGTGGTGTACAATCTAAATTTCTCATAATAAATCTTTAGAAATATCTAATAATTAACCCTCAATTTTTTTACAGATAATATTTTTTTTTCACCTAGCGAAAACTGTAAGCATACGGTATTTTTGAATTTGGATTTTATTTAAACAAAATTTTTTCTTGTTTAGACGATTAGACGATTATTTTCAACATTGGTCTCCATTTTTACGAAATAATTATATTGTAAAAATTGGAATTATCCTAGATTATATATTATCATATTTCATTGTTTCATTTAACCTTGAAATAAATTGTTCTAACTGCAGACAAAAACTTACTTGATGACATTTAACTTTAAAGACAATTACCAGAAATATTTCTAAGCAAAAAAGCAGTTTTAGGTATAAGAAAATATTAATAGAAGTAGAAAAATTATTTAGTTTTTATTATTTAATAAATAATATTTAACATTATTGAGTGTATTTTACATTTTTTCTATTGGAATTTCACATTTTCAGTGTTAAAAAGCAATTAAATTGGAATATTTAGAACTGTTATCGAATATTGATAAAATTATATAATAATTTACAAGACACTAAATTTTTTAGTCTATAGGAAAAATTACTAAAATTTTGAAAAACAATTTTTTTCCTTGTTTATTTTTTGGAGCAAAATTTTGCTAGAAATATGCACTACCTCTTTATTTTAATTTTTTCCACCACAAAAAACAGTTATTTGGTTAAATATGTAAAAGAAAATTTTTTTTTAATTCGGCAGAAAAAATTGTGTTTTGTAGTGATTTTGGTTTGTGCTGAAAAGTCTTTAGTTAGTTGGGAACCATTTATCTCTTATTTTAAGCAAGAACTTCTTGAAATCGAGAAAAAAAAATTTCTTGATTTTATTTACGAAAAAAATTTTTTTAAATTTTTATTTTAAATTTTTAAATTGAAAATTCAATTACTTTAATAAAATATTATACCGATAACAATTTAAAATACACATAACATCTATATATCGATTATTCTAAAAATAATAATAAATAAATCAAACTTGTACTTTTTTTTTATTGTCCCTAAAAATCTTATCAATAAATTTAATTTTAGAAAAAATTTAATTCCATTTTTATTAGCTTCAAATTTCTAATTTATTGCTTCTAAAATTTTATCAAAAAACTTCCTTTTAATTTGATCTTTAACAAATTTCAATTTCAAAATGGTATAAATTCTGTCTAAATTTTTTTTTAACTTAAAAAAATCATTCTAAAAAATGAAAGAGCGATCCTTCGACAGCCTTGACTATACAATTTTTGCCCTGATGCTATCGATTTCAATTGGTATTGGGGTATTCTTTAGTTGTTTTAGTAAAAAGCCAAGAACAACACGATATCTGCTTACAGGAAATGAAGATATGAATTGTTTCCCGGTTTCAATGAGTTTATTTGCAAGTTTTATTTCGGGAGCTACAATTTTAGTCGGTCCATTTGACACCTATTACAATGATATTATGTTTCTATGGAGTATTGTTGGCGTTTCCATTTGTTCAATAATTACCAGCAAAGTGTTTGTGCCCTTTTTTATCGAGCAAAGATTTACATCAGCTTATCAAGTATGAAAGCAATTTTTTTTATTTGACTGATACTTAATGATCAAAATTTAAAGTATTTAGAAAAACGCTTAAGTCGAAAAGTTAAACTAATGGCTTCCTTAGCTTTTATCATTAATACAGTAGGATTAAAAAATTTTTTTCTTAATTCATTTAATTTTTCAGATACTTTATCTTGCATTTGTTTTATATGGCCCAGCATTAGCTGTTCAACAAGTAACCAAAATGAATGTCTGGGTGCTGGTTATAACTATTGGAGTAATATCAACTTTTTACACAGCTCTAGTAAGCAATATTCTAGAAAAAAAAAACTCTAAATTTAAATTAAATTAAAAGGGAGGTTTGGTTATAGTAATGTGGACAGATGTATTTCAAGTACTTGTAATATTGTCGGGTCTGATTGTAATAATCACAAACGGTTTGAATCAGACGCATGGATTGAAAAATGTTTTGCGAATAAATTGGCAGCACGGCAAAATCAATTTATTAAAGTAGATTTTATTTTAACTAATTTAGATGAATTAATTATTTTTGTAGCAAAATTTTTAATTTGGAAAAAAAATTTAATTTTTATTTAAAAAAAAATAATTCTTAAATTAAAAAGTTCCTTCTTTGATTATTAAAACTTTAGAAAATTTTTAATACTTGACTTTTAAAAAAAGAAAATATCAAATTTGAAAATTAGATGGACAAAAAAGTAGACGAATATGCGAGTATACTTATTATTTAAGTGTAAAAAATACTTCAAAAAAAATCTATTATTTTAGAACAATTAATTTTGTTTAGATGAAATTAAAAAAAAATATTAAAAGTATACTTTAATTTTATTTATTTATTTTTGAAACTTGGTCAAAAATTTAGGATTAAACTAGTTTTTTTAAGATTTCAATTATGGTAAAAAGCTTTTGACGAATAAAAAATATTATCTATAAAATAAAAAACAAATTTTGTTGTATAAACCAAATTTTATTTATTTTATTATAGCATAAAAGATCAATTAACTTTGAACTATAGAATAAAAATATATCTCTTAGAATACTTTCATACATTCAAGAATAAAAAATAATAACAAGAGTATAAAAAAAATCTGTTAAATTCTGAAGTACGTGGACGACCTTGTTTCTTCTTTGCTGCTTTATTTGAATCAACTACCCCATCCTAAACTTTCTTTTTATTTGGACGTCCATGACGTATTTTTCCTTTAGCCTCGCTCTGAGGGTCCAGAATATCAATCGGATTCATTTTCATCTTCCGGATTTTTAATTCTCTTTATTTCGCGATTGATTCGATTAGTACTTAGAATCACTAAATCTTTGTATAAACCACTATTGACTTTATTTGTAGTAAATGTAATACAAAAATTCATTGCTTTTCGAATTCTATTCTGATTTTTTTTTTACTTTTTTTACTTTTATACTAAGGTTATAAATATTTAACTTAAAAAAATTAATAAATTTATGCTACATTTTATTTTCTTATTCTATACCAAATAGTAGGTATTAAAATTTTATATTTTTTTATACTTGTATTCTTAATAATAAAAAATTATACCGAAGAAAGAGGTAATTTTAATAAAAAAAAATAAAAAATAATGTGTGGATTAAGGATTTTTAATAAAATCAAAGGATTAAATTTTCAATTTTTTTTTTGATAAATTGACTTAATAATTTGTTTAAGTTTAAGTTAATGATCAATAAAAAATGTCATTTTAAGTATTTTTATTTTAGGTAGATTGAATAAATTTTTATTTTTAATTAAAAAAATTAATGCAACATTTTTTGCATATTGTAAAAGTAATTCTTTAAAAAAATAAAATAATTTATTAGAATTTAAAAAATAAAAAGTTTAATAAAAATAAAATAAAAGTTATATTTATATTAAAATAAAAATTTCAGCGTTGGTTTTCAAATTAATTTCAAAGTATGAATTAATTCAAAAATAAGCTCGATGAATATTATAAACTTTTACAAGGCATCTCTGACACACTCGCATGTAATCATGCTGTTTACAACTATTACTAATATTACTAAATAAAGATTTAAATTAATAAAATTTCTCATGATTTTAGGTATTTGAATTGATCATTAAGATCTACGATTGCGATTTAAATATTTGCAGACAAAAAATTTTTTACCTCACACAAATTTTATCTCTCTTTTTAAATAAATTGTTAAAAAATAATTAAAAATCTTTATCAATAATATTAATTTGGTAGTTAATTAATCATTATGTTTATTTTTTATATTTCTAAATCAAAATTTAATCAATTAATTTAATTAATTAAATTTTTTTTTTTTTAATAGCTTTAGCTTAAAGCCTGGTGAAAGACACACAATATGGAATCTTCTATTTGGATGCTCAATGCAATGGTTGAGCGTTTTCGGAAGTAATCAAGTTCAAGTTCAACGATACTTGAGCGCCTCTTCAATCAAATCAGCAAAACGAGCCATAAACATTAATTTAATTTTTTATTCATTAATTACTATTTTAAATGCAATGCTTGGAATGATAATATTTGCTTATTACAAGGGATGTAATATCCTTAATAATAAACCAGCAGAACAATTACTTCCAATTTATATAATGGACTCAATGCAGCATAGTCCTGGGATACCTGGTCTTTTTTTATGTGTCTTATTTGCAGCTGTGCTTAGTTCAATTAGCAGTGGTATAAATGGATTATCTGCTCTTATAATCGAAGACTTTTTAAAGGATCAAGTGAAAATTACTGATAAAAATTTAGTCAAGATTTCAAGGATATTATGCATTTTATTTGGTTTATTGATTATCAGTTTGACATATATTCCCTATTTGATGAATAATTCTCTACAAACAGTTCTTTCTTTATTCAGGTAATTTTTATCTTACTTTTAAAATTAAATAAAAATAAAATTTTCAATAAATTTTTCTTTAAAAAAAGTATAATATCTGGTCCGATTTTGGGAGTTTTTTTATTGGGAATTTATATAAAAAAAGCAAATTCAATTGGTGTCATGTTCGGAGCTTCTGTCAGTTTTTTTATATCGCTGAGTATTTTTATAATAGGATCTAAGCCCCAAATGAAAAAAAAGTTCAATACTTTTAATTGTTCAATGAATGAATCATCAGAAATCGAAACGAATATCAATCCACACAAATTTTCAGTCAGCTATCAATGGTATGGTCTCATAGCAGTATTTCTTTCTGTTTTCATCGGCTTCATTATTAGCTATATTGCCGGTAAATTATTTAAACTAAATTTTAAAATTTAATTTAATTTTTGTACAGAATTTTTTAAATTGGTGATTTTTTATGAGTCCGAAAAATGTCTAAAAAAAAAAGTAAAATTTTTAGTTTTTTTCAGAATTTTGTCTGTATTATCTTAAAAAATTTATATATTTTTTTTCTCATTAATAGTAATAGTAAATTTTAGTGCTGTTTTTAATTATTCTTAAATTTTTATATCTAGGTGAACAATTCTCTGTTCGTTCACGTTTTTCTCCTCAATTCATATCTTCAAATTTTGTCTTCAGACTGTAGTTGATTGCTTTGTTAAATTCAATTTGTTCATAACTGTTTATCACTTTGTACAATTATCTGAATTAGATCACTTTAAAATCATTTGAATTTTTTTTTAATTACATAGAGATACACAGACAACTTGAATTAATCAACCATAATAAATTAAATTTCAATTTAGCAGAGTGAATCAAAGAATAATAGTGAACGATGTTAAATAGATTAATTGTTTAATATTTTTAATATTTAAAATAAAATTTTATTCTAGTTATTAAGCTCTTCTATTTTTTGTATGAACAAAAATCCAGACAAACTAGCACAGGCATACCAATTCAAAAATTCTAAGTTTTGATTCCATCTTATTTTTGACAAATTGTTCAAATTAATACCAATTGAGTTCAATTGATTGCTTGTTTGTTTACTTCCAGGTTTCTTTAAAACAACATAAACAAAATTAGACTTTTCAAGCTAAATTATTTACCAAACTAGAATGATCTAGACATATTGATATGGTTTCGTCAGTTTTTTTGGACAAATAACTCAAATTGTACGCATTTTCTTTGTTCTTTTCATTTTCTTTTACAACAAATTTTGCGATTTTCTATTAAAAAAAAATTTTTTTTTCTCTGAAAGTTTAATTTTAATTAAGAATAATTACTGAAAAAGTGTTGCACATTAGTTTGTTTTTTTGAACCCAATACTTGGAATTATCTGACCTGCACAGTACAACTGATCCATCATTGTCACACAAAAGAAATTTATTAAAATAATCCGATTGATTAATTGAATTCATGGTCGAATTTGTATAGAATAATGACGAATGTGCCCTTGACTCATCTTTATCATTATTGATTAAATTAAACTCTAAAGTTAAAGCAACCATGTGATTTTCGCCTTTTAAATTAATCTCTTTTGAAATGA
The DNA here is from genome assembly GCA_006352455.1 of Brachionus sp. 'Tiscar'. Taxonomy (NCBI): domain Eukaryota; kingdom Metazoa; phylum Rotifera; class Eurotatoria; order Ploima; family Brachionidae; genus Brachionus; species Brachionus sp. 'Tiscar'. The sequence goes on from VANL01000106.1 coordinate 44,933, forward strand.
GAAGATCATTTGAGTGCAAATTGAATTCAAAATCAGTTGAAAATATCTCGTAATCGATGACAGCCTTATTTGGCTGAGACAAATTCCACAATTTTATTTCTCTACTAAAAATAGATCCTGTACAAAGCACACTACTGTTAAGCTTTGACCATTTTATTGTCTTGACAAAAGTAAAATGCGCATTGATGACCATTTTTGGAAGAATAAAATTTTTATCTGAGCCTAAATTTTGTTTTTCTAAAATATTCTTTGAGTTTAATTGATAAATTGCAAATGAGCCATTAGAGTAGCCAAGCGCTATTTGACATGCGCCATTCAACATGGACCAATCCCCAGAAGTACACTGCCCATATGAAAAACTTGGTTTAAGAACTAGCCAATTTCTGGGCTCATAGCAAAATAATTTTTTGTCTTCATTCACTTGATCACACATGTCCTTTATTCGATAAATATACCCATTTCCATCGGAGCCACATGCCAATAAATAGCCGATGTATTCTTGTTCTTGACAAGCTGATTTTCCAAAATCTGGACGCCACTTTACTTGACTTATGTGACCAATTTGCTTGTTCAAAAGAGAAAATTTTTTTATTTTTTTAACTGTGTTTAAATCACAAAATTTTAAAATATAAATCAAATTTGGACTTGTGTAAATTTCTAATATCGTCTTAAATTTTGTCTGATTTGGCTGAACAATTTGTTCCAATAAATTTCTATTTGGCAAAGTGGATACAGCCATATATTGATCTGATTTTGCTGCTGACGGACACCAGTCAAGCGATGTTATCTGTTCAACTAGATTAATTATCTTAAAAGTATGTTTTGAATTAACTTGATGTGATTCAAAGCTTTTTAGATTAAAATTAAAATTATTATATTCAAAATTGAGATTGTCCGAGTCTGAATTCATTGATTCATTAAGTGTGTATTGTCTATCAATCTCATGTTTTAGCAATTGATCAATTTTCTTTAAATTTTTATTCATTTCAAATAGAATTGAAAAAAAATCCCTGGTAAACTTGAAGACTAGCTGATCAATGAAAAGATAACTTGTCGCTTTTAGTTGATTTTTTTTGCATGTTGTCAATTCAAATTTTGATTCATCTTCATTGTCTAAATTTTCATCCTTAAGATGCTTGTCTGTGTAGTGATTTAGCATGTCTTGTTTTTTTTTTGATTTATAGTCACACTTGATGCAATACAAAATGTACTCAGGTACATTTTTGTTTTGCTCACAAGAGTATAGATGGGATTTAAAGACCAACGGATAGGTGAACACACGTGCACAAAATAGACATTCGTAAATAATTAACTTAGGGGGTTTTGATTTAGTGCTAATGAAAGGCTTTATGGCATTGTCGGTAAGATTTGGAATTTTTGGTTTTTTAAAAACTTGGCTCTCGGAATCAAGCTCATAATCCCATTGAGAAATTTTTTCCTCTTTATTAAATTCGTCAATAGCAGATAAATTTTCTTGTGAGCATTCAGCCAACTGTATTCTTTGACTCCTAGTTAGACGGACTTTTTTCGGTATTATTTCTTCTTCACTCAAGTCTTCTTTTTCTTCCGATTCAGACCAGCTTTTTTCACTCTCTGGTTTAAACTCATCCTCGCTTAATACCTCATCATCTTCTAATTCTGCCGTATCTGTATCACTTTCTAGTTTTAGGACTTTTTTAGTCGATTTTTTTCGAGCAGGCTTTGGTTTATTTGTCTTGGTTGTAGACTGAGAAATGTTGGCATATTCTTCTTGTGGTTTGTTTTTAGGCGGACGGCCTCTTGACCTCTTTACAGGTGTCACTGGTGAATCAGATGGCTTTAAACTAGACATTTTTTTTTAAATTTTAAATTCAAATATATAAATTTAAATCTGAGACAAATTTTTTGTCTTCAATTTAGAAAAACTAGTTAATATGATTCTTTTTGATTAAAAATTAATTATTTGTTAAAATTGCTGCTAAAAAATAAAAATTATATCAAATTTATTAATAAAAAAAAATAATAATATAAACAAATTTGAAATATATTTTGGTAAATTTGCAACATTATTTTTTTTTCTGTACCAAGCTAATGCTCGTTCAGATGAAAAAAAAATAAAAACAATAAAATATTAAAAATAAAAATTAAGTTTAATAAAATAAAAAGTAAATAAAATAAGATAAAAATAGAAAAAATATGATATCAAAATAAATTAAATTATTTTCTTTAACAGATTTGAAAACATGGACAAGAGAAAAGCAGAGGAAACTAGTTGAAAGAAACAAAGTAATCCAAAAAGAGCTTGATTAAAGTGATTAAAGTGATATCCTCTGTGATTGTCTTTTTGGATATATAATCCAAAGATAATCACAGAGGATATCACGGATTTTTCTAAATAAAAAATTGTGAAGATCAGTTTTTAAAAATCTAACAGATGAAGACAAAAACTATCAATCTGAGATGCAGTCCAAGATGTCTACTGAAGGGTATGCTGAAAAGCAAGGTTTATTTAGTTCTAACCAACAGCAAATCAAGCAAATGATGCAGAAAAACTCAATTATGTCACTAAAAAATGAATGTATCTTTTTTAAAAATTTGACCCAATGTGGAAATTGTGAATTTCAAAATCAATAGAACTAAAATTCTTTCTTTTTTTATAAATCAAAATTTACTAAAATAAAATATATTCAAAAATATACTTCAACATACCTTGTTGCATCTTTTTTACCTAAAATAAAAATTTTAATTTCTTTTTTTTATTTTTATCTTATATTTTATTTTATTTTTTTTAAGATAAACAAAATCAATAATCAATTTAAATCTTATTGATGCTTTATTTTTTGTCTTTTATTTACATGAAAAAAATTATTTTAGGAACAAAGTTTGTTACACTAAATTGTTTTAGAAAATGTACAAGAAAAAAATTCCTTTAAACTGGTGACCAATATTCTTGAAACTATGTCTAAAATTGGGTTTTTTCCATATAGAACTAATACCATCGAAGTCATGAAATAAATTTTTTTTAGTTTTATTTAGAATAAACCCAAATTTTGACATAGTTCCAAAAGTAGTGGTCACGAATTTACGGTATTTAATTTTGAAGGCATTTTATTTTATATCAAATGAATAATTGAGCATCAAAATAAATGTCTTTTTTTTTAATGCTTTAAAAATTCAAAATTTTTATTTTTTCAAAAATGAAATATAAACTAAATATAAACATAGTTCAAGTTTAATTCTAAACTTTTACTTAATATCTAACCTAATTTCATTAAAATATTTAAAAGTTCAAATTTTAAAATTTAATTCAAGTTTGTTGATATAATAGAATCATTAAAATAGAGTTTTTTTCAAATTTATAGGTCATCCAAGTTATTATTTCCCTAAAATTTGATTAATTTCAAGAAAAAACAAAAGAAAATTAAAAAAAAAATATTCTATAAATATTTTTGAATTATTGTTATGAATTTTTAGATTTAAGTAGATTTAAAACCTTGTTAAAAATTTATGGTGAATTTTTTTTTGCTCGATTAATTTAGATCGTATTTAAATTAGATTTGAGTTCGTTTTTAGAAAAGAAACAAAAATAAAATAAACAATTAAATTTAATCACAGGCAAAAAAACTAAAAAACCAATTTTTTCTAGATTATAAATTGATTTAATAGAAAATAAATTAAACTCAAAAAGAATATAATTAAAAAGTTCTAATTTAAAATTATTTTTAAAAGAATAGCCAGTCTGTTTTTTTCTAAAGCACGGATCAGCCTTTAGAAATTGAAGGAATTATTAATAGAGGCAAGTAATGAATGTTCCAGTCGTCGTTAGCCGGATTCTTAGTTCCTGCTATTTCATCTCTTCCGTTTGTTTTTTTTTTGGTTCCACTCTAAAAGTCATATAACTTAGGTCTAAATTTTGTGTGAAAGTGTATAAAATTCAGTCTTAAAAAAAGCCAACAAGAATTATTTTAATTGCTCTTTTTTAATTTTAAATAACATTAATTTTTATTTTCTAATTAAAATACTTTATTTGAATACACTCAAAAATTTTGAAAAGTCTTCCGGAAATATCTATTTCCATTTGACATAAACATAAACTCTTTAATGAATGTCTCAATTTTAAGAGTATTCCAGACGACTGGAAACTAGTTTTAGTAAACACTTTTTTTAAGAATAAAGGTGATAGATCATAAATATTTAAAAACTTTTTGCAAAGCAGATTAACTTTTATTTTGAGTCAAACAGCATTTTTTTATGACCAGCATGGTTTTAAATCTAAGCATTACAGTCAAACGGCTGTACATCAATACCTAAGTGATTTAAATTGGACGAATATCACCCTTATTTCAAAATACGTTAATTTATATCAAAAATATTATAACTTCATGTCAAAAAAATTAATAGCAAAAAGTTGGAATTTTTTTTTTGGATTTGTTAATTTAATGCCAGTATATGTTAAACTTTGTTTGATATAATATTTTTCATTCACAAAAAATTGTTTGAAGTTTTTTACTAGTTGTTTTACACACCACATTATTGCTTTAGCTACTAACCAGTGTTTAACCGAAATTTCTACCCATTACATACAAGACGCTATAAAAGTTAAATGTAAGTCTGGTAAAAAATCCAAGGAAAACAGATGCTTAAAAAGACAATGATTAACTTTAATTATTTTTTTCAAAAATAACTTTTATTAGCAAACTTTTTTGATAAAACTTAACGTATTTTAATTTTCTTCTTGGCATGATATTAACTTGTTTAGATTAACAGGTGATATTTCCTCATTTAGATTCTAATTTTTCTATTAGAATTTAGAATCGACTAATTGAAAATTTAGTGAAAATTTAAAAAAAAAATTTATTTTTAATTTTCAAAAAATTTTAAGAGACTTGAAAATGAAATTTCGTTGGTTTTTTTTACGTTTTGAAAAAAAAATATTTTTCATTAAATAATATATATTTATTTTGTTTATTGGTGTTAATTTTAGGTCAAAAACTTGGATATAGAATTTCAATTTTAAAAGAAAAAAATTTTATCCAAAAAACTCATAAATTTTTATTGGTATTAAAAAAAAAACGATCAATACTTTTTATTCAAATAATAAATTTTTAATTAACTAACAAAAAAAATAATTCTTCAATTGTTTATTCATTTAAGTCCGGCACAAGCAATTTGTTCAAGAGTAACCATGGATGCACACAAAAAAGTAAGAGAAAGCAATTCATATTTTTACAAATAGCTATCTTTAAGACTAATTTATTGACTCAATTTTAAAAATGTGAATTTCTTCCTGTTCAAAACGACATCTCTCTTAAATCAAACTTTCCTTTTATTGTTTTATATATTTGCTATACTAAATAACATTTATGGTTTGAATAAATATTCTTAGAATAATACAAAATAGAGAAAAACTTGAACATATAGCCGAGTATTGAAATAAACATAAAAAACTAGTTCAAAAGAAATTTAAGTCCGAGTACAAAATGGTTAATCAAGGGGTCATGCCGTCGCCGACAATGTCGACTTCAGGCTCGTCCGAGCTTAGCTACCAGTCAAAAACAGTAGAGAGTCTAATTGCACCTATTATTAATCAGCTAAATCAGCTTAATCTAGCCTCGAATCCTCAGACGGCCAGTACGCTATTAAAGCGCAAAAAAGGCACTTCTAAAAAGGCAAACTATTTAGTGGACTCATTGATCAAATCAATTGAGCTGTTTATGCATCATGCCAACGATATGGCCCAAGAGAACGTTCAATATCGTAATGAGATCATTCAGTGTATTGAAGAAATACGCCAGCATGGTAATTTGATGATTGAGGCATCACGTGACTTTTCTTTGGACCCTTTGTCAGTGCAGAAAAGAATGCATATGGTCAAAATATCCAAAGATTTGCTTAACTCAATAGCTGCATTGCTGCAAATCGGAGACTTGATCGACTCCAGTCTGCTCCTTCAGTCTATTCAGCTGGTTCAAGAGGATTTAATCAAGCTAAAACAGTCAAACAATCAAGACGAATTGGCAGCAAATTTTAAAAATTATGGCAGTGATTTGATTGATTTGACCAATTTGGCTGGAAAGAGACAAGCATTACTCAATGACCTAAGGCTAAAGGACGAGCTGGCCTCATGCAGAGCTATTCTAAAGCGGAATAGTCTTAAGTTGTTCACCTCGTCAAAGGTAAATATCAATTTACTATTTAAAGACAAAATATATATTTGCTCTTTTTGATTATTAAACTTATGTTAAGTTTTTATTTGATTGTGATATTTAAAAAATCTGGACCAAATAATATGATATTTTAAATTTGATTATTTTGAAATAAATATTAGGCCATCAAATATTATTGTTCTATTCATTTCATATGAATAAAAGTTAATTACGATTTTAATTATACACTTAAAAAAATAACTAAAATTTAAGCTTTAACATAAACTGACTTTTTTTATTTTTACTTTTTATTCCATGAACAAAAATTAAAATAAAATTTGATATTTTTGATTTTAGATTTCTGTTTGAAATAAAAAAAAAATATCAAAAATGAAAAAATTTATTTAATTAAAATCAAAGAAAAAATTTATATTTAAGAGCCGAAAATACACCTACGTATTTGGGGTGTTAAAATATTTTGAAAATTAATTTGAATTTTTAAATCTGATCAAATGTTTTTATTTATTTTTTATTTGAAAAAAAAAATAAAAAGCAGAAAATTTATTATCAATTTAATTTTAATTCAGAATTAAGGTGCTTTAGATTAAAAAAAGTAAATCTTACTTTCAAAAATTTTTTTATTTATTAATGTAAAATAAATTCTCTTTTTCAGCATTGTGTAATTAAATAAAAATAAAACAAAATTAATGTCTTGTTTGATAGATTAAAATTTACTAAAAAAAATTTCTATTTGAAATAAAATGATCAAATACTTTTTCTAAATCAAGCAAATCAGCAATAAAATTTAATCCTGTTGATGTTTTAATTTTTGTCTTTTTGGAAGAAACAAATGATGATTCTTAGATAAAAAATTCCAAATTAGTATGTTTCATTAGGTTGTAGAATTTTTTAAAGTATTTTTTTTATTTAGTTTATTTTAACTTATCAAAAAAGTAAGTCTAGTATGTGCAAAAACTTTTTTAATAATTCAATTTTAATAATTTTCAAATAAATATGCTCATTTCAAGACTAAATTTGATTGACACAACCTTTGTATAAGCTGATACATTTTGCAGAACAATTTTTAGACCCTTGGACCCAAAGCAAATTTTAATTTACTAGGCCTCATTCAGATTAAAAAAAATAAAATTTATAGAATTTTCTTCCGCTTTGTGTTACACTTCAATCAACCGTATTCCCTTCAATCTCAATATTTAATTATTGAGTTGTATGTATCAATTTAATCAATTTTTTATACAAAATATTTGATATTTGATCTTAAGAAAAATTATGAAAAATGATAAATTTTTTTTTGATTTTTGAAAAAATAAGTTTTTTTGAGCATGCGGTCTAATTTAGAAATATTTTAACTTGCTGTTTAATGAATGCACCAAATTTGTATTTCGATTTATATGAGGCTGCATTTAGTAAAAAATTTAATTATTTTATTGTTAAATTTTAATATTTTAGAAATTAAAATTTTAAACCAAAAAATGTAATCTTTTTTTTTAAAATAAATGAAAATTAAAATAAAATTTTAACTTTTAATTTAAACCCATATTACAATTTTAAAATAAAATTAGAAAAAAATTTATATTTAGACACTGATACGACATCCAGAATTGAGTGCTGCACAAATAAACCATGACTTGATTTACAAGGAACAAAATGAAGCATTGGAACGAATACAAAGCATAGTTACCAATCAACTGACTAGCGAGAACCTTAGTCATCTTTATGACGAGACAGCTAGTTTGTCTTCAGCGCTTGATGAGCTGGACAGGCAAATAGTAAGCATTAATCCAAGTCAATTCAATGAATCGCGCATGCGTCTCAAATTGGAGACCCAGTTGGAAAATATAATCAGTGCGGTGGCTTTGATGGCCGACAGCGAGTCAACCAGAGCCGGTAGACGCGACCGCATTGTTAACGAATGCAATGTACTACGTCAAGCTTTGCAAGATTTGCTAAATGCCTATTCGAATAACAAGACAAGTTCAAGCAATGATCAAATTGAGATAGCCACCAATGACATGACAAAGCTTACTCGAAATTTAAGAAGACTGCTTCGCAAAGCTGTAATTGATCACATCAGTGATTCATTCATAGAAGTAAATCTTCCACTGGATAGTTTAATTGATGTGGCCAAGAGAGGCGATGACAAACAGCTAGAGGACTATTCCCAAATATTTTTGGACAATGCTGAAAAATTGCTTGAAGTGTCGTCAATGGCCTGTTCAATGTCCAACAATCTCGAAGGCATAAAATTGGTGCGCATGGCTGCTATTCAAGTTCAACAATTAACACCACAAATAATCAACGCAGCCAAAATACTCGCCTCGCGTCAAAGCTCCAAAGTAGCCTTGGAAAACATGGATGTGTTTCGAGATCTATGGACCAAAAATATAAAACTACTGACTGACTCAGTAGATGATATAACTCAAGTGAACGATTTTTTATCAGTGAGTGAAAATCACATTCTAGATGATTTGAATAGAAGTTGTGTTGCACTTAGAGACTCAGATCCTGATTTATTGGACAGATTGGCTGGCGGAATACGCGGTAGATGCATTCGTGTATGCAATGTGGTTTTGTCTGAGACCGATTTGTATGAACCTGATGAAGTAATAAGCAAAATAAATGATGCTGTTTTTGTATTGAGGGATCAGTTGATCGGAAATTTTGCCCACGCAGTTGACTATGCAGTTAGTTCACTGCAACAGCAGCAACAAGTTGATGATAATGGATTCATTGAGGCTAGTAGACTGATTTATGATGGTATTCATGATGTCAGAAATGCTGTCTTAATGTTGTATGATAATAGCTTTGATGCAGAATCCGAGCTAAACGATGACGACTCCATGCCTGATATGAGTTCGATGAATCAGCAAGTGTATGCCGATCCGAACACATACTGGCCTGGTAATTTGTACAAAGCCGAGACTGAACAAGAACCATTCAAGGAGGAACACTTTATAAATTATCCACAAGAGCAAAGACAACAGATTCAAAAGCAGCTTGAATCGTTTAGACAGGAGAAGAAGAATTTTGATCGAGAAGTGTTGAAGTGGGATGACAAAGGAAATGATATTATTGTTTTGGCCAAACAAATGTGCGTAATTATGATGGAAATGACAGATTTTACTCGTGGAAGAGGACCACTTAAATCAACAATGGATATAATAACTGCGGCCAAGAAGATATCAGAGTGTGGTGCCAAATTAGACAAGCTAGCCCGGGACATAGCCGAAGAGTGTCCCGAGTCTCAGTCTAAACGAGAACTGGATGCATATCTCAAACCAATTCCTTTATTTTGCAACCAATTGAACATCGCCAGTAAGGTAAAGGCTAATGTGATTGATGTGAGTGGTGAGCCGATTATTACCGGACTGGATAGTGCCACTTCGTTGATTATTTCGGCCAAAAATTTGATGACTGCTGTTGTGTCCGTGGTAAAGGCTTCATATGTTGCTTCGACCAAGTACACTAGCAAGACTGGCAATCAGAAACCCATTGTGCAATGGAAAATGAAGGCGCCTGAGAAAAAACCTTTGATTATGACTCCTAAACCGCAAGATGCTGCGGCTAGAGTAAAAAAGGCTTCGCAAAAGAAAAAAGCCGAGCCGATCAGAGAACTAAGCGAATTTCAAGCTTAGGAAAATTTTTACCAATCTATTAGAGTGTTTTTTTCTACTGATGTTTTTTTTTTTATTTGGATTTTTTATGATCAAAAAAAAAAAATTTTTTCAATTTTAATTTTTAGCAATTTTTTGGTGTATATTAGATAAATTAAAAATTAATCTTTTTTCTACATGTTTTATCAGGGATTTTATCAATAAAACTTTATTTAAAAATAAAATTATTACATATCTTTTTCAAACTTATATTTAATTTAAAAAAAAAAGACCTTTGTTTTAAATTAAATAATTGATTGGGAAATTTCCCAAAAATTAAAAATAGTGTAGAATTTTTTTTCTTATAAATGGTTTGCAAAAATTGAATAGTTAATAAAATTTCAAATCATTTTTGTTTTCATAGCTAGATATTCCTTTTCTAAAAATGGAAGAAATCAACTATCAAATGAAAAAAAATTTTGAAAAATTGTTTGACTTAGAATTAGATGACTCCAAAATGGAAGAATTTAATGGTAAATTGTTTTAAATTTTATGTGATCTTTCAGTGTGTTTTAAACTCTTTCAAGAATCAGGTATAGATTTATCAGCATCAATTGATATGGATGATCAGGACCTGAATGATTTTGGAATTACTTTGGGAAGCAACAACAAGAGTATATTCATTTAAAATTTAAAATTAAAGTTTAATAATTAAAAAAAAGAGAATGATTTAAGTGAAATAAACAATATTGTTAAACTGGTTCAAAATGGTAAAGCTCTGGACAATTCAATTATAGAAAAACTTTTGGGTATGAATTCAAAATTTTAATTGAAATTAAATAAAAATCAAATAAATTGCAGAAGACAATATTGGTTATGATCAATTTTTGAATTTTGGCAGAGAAGATTTTAGAAATTATGGTTTCAAATTGGGAACAATTCTGAATATTATGAAGACAAATAAAAATATTTTATCAACTAGAGCAGATGAGAACAAAAAAATTGAAATGCAGCTAAACTTTAAGAAGCTGAAAAAATTGCTCAGCTCAAAAAGTTGTCGAAATGATCAATTTGACCAAGATTTCAATAGGATAATTCTCGAAGACTTAAGTCTAGAATCTTTAAGCAAATTTCTTACAAACAAAGAAACACTTCTCTCTAATTTGAAACCATATCTTATGGACAATTTAAAACGAATAAAGCGACTTAAATCAATCAAAGATAAATTAAAAGAAATAGCCTATGACAGAGAAAATTTTGATACAGAGACAAAAAAGCTGCTCGAATTAATAACAGAAAAAGATTTGGTTATTTGTTTGACGGAAATTATTGGCAGTAGATCGTTGCCAAAACTTGGATGCCTTTTGTCCAAAAATGATTATCCATTGCCATTGTTTTATCAAATTTATGAACATGATAGAGCAGAATTAGAAGAAAAAGTTAATTTTGAAATTTTTACTGATTTGCTTTGTTTGACAAATACAAATTTGGCTATTGTAAGCGGCACTTCATCAACCATTCGTCAAGGAAAATCAATGCTTATTCCATATATGTTCTCTGGTCTTAATTTAAATTCAGTTTATGAAATGCATCAAAAAACACCATTTCAAAATAGTGTAGATATCATTTGTAATGAAGAGTTAAACGAAAGTTGGATTGTTGCAGATTTCAATGGTGAATTAAAAGGCTTAAAAATGATCAATTTATTCAAATCGCTTTCGGCTTTTGCATCAATGCATGTCCTAAATGTAAGTATAGGCGATTTTGATGAAAAGACGGCAGAGCCCCAAAATGAAGTTGTTGAAATATTAAAAAATCACAATCACTTCAAGACCTTGCATTCATTTGATTGCAGTATTAATTTGATTATATTAATTCATTACAATTTTGAAAATAATTTTAGTTTATTTGAAAAAATTAAAATAAATTTGAGCAAATACTATTCTAATACAGCTGTTTTAACTGTTGATAATTTGTTTGACTCATCAGTTGATAGTGAAATCATAAAAATAAATAAGAACAACTTTACAAAAGATTTTCAGACAATATTCAGCAGTTTGAAGCATCGAAAATTTCAGTCTATTTTTGATGTGAAATTATTTTATGAAAATTTAGCAAAAAATAACCATTATAGCACTGTGCATAGACAAGTTAGTTGGATTGAAAAAGAATTTGTGCAATTGTTCAATGTAAAAGAGAACAAAATTGAATTTGAAGCCATTTCAAAATTATTTGAACTGTCAAATATTTATAAAAATATTGAAATAAATGATAACAAATTGATCGAATCCTATTCGCATGATAAAAATTTAGATACAAATGTGATTCATAAAACTATTTCTGATCTTAAACAAACCCTTCAGAAGATAAATCCGAAGAATAAAATTTTGAGCTTTTTTATAAGGATTCTGGAGTCTGACGAAAATTTTCTCATCAACTTGTCCATATTCGAAAAATGTCTAATTAATTTCAAAAAAGAAGAACTAAAAAGTTTGAGAGATAGGCGAAAGGATGTTTCAAATAAATTGTCAAAATTGGACATTCAAATAAAATTAAATCAAAAAGTTGACAACAAACATTATGAAGATTTGAAGCAATATTTACTTCAACTAGATGAAAAAATAAAAGTTATTGATTTAACTGTGGACAAGTTTTGGGACGAACTGTTCTTGTATGTCGACTGGCTAGATGAGACAAAAAACTCGGATCAAAAGCTTAAAAATACAATTGTTGATAGATTTATAAAATTGATTCAAAATGGCCATAGCATTCATCTATTAAGAGGAACTCCTTTGAGTGTTAAATCAAATTTGCTTAGAGATATAATGAATAGATTAGATGAATATAAAAATATTTATGTTTTGTCTGTCATTGGTGAACAAAGTTCAGCAAAGAGTTCTCTACTAAATTCACTTTTTGGATGTGATTTTAGGACTAGTACCGGTAGATGCACTGTTGGTATTTACATGAATTTTGTAAGATGTGGCGACAAGACAATTGTTATATTGGATACAGAAGGCCTTGCATCCATAGAGTCAAGCAACAAATTGTTCGATAATCAAATGGCTACAATGTCTGTATTTAGTTCTCATCAAATATTAATAAACCATAAAGGAGAGATTAGTTCAAATTTGGAAAATATTCTTGGTATTACATATTTTGCCAAAATTAATCTAACCAATCTATCATTCAAACCTACCATATTTTTTGTGCTAAGAGATCAATTTGATAGAAGCAAGTCAAGTATAAACACTCAAGTTTCCAAACTAAAGGAAAGACTAATGAAACAGTCTGAATGTATAAACACAGCATTAGAAAATGTTCTTGACATTGACACAAACCAATTAGCACTTCTTGCGAGTGCCTTTTCTGAACAAGATTGTTCATCTTTGAATAGATCAATTAAATGTAGAAACTCAATATTTCCGGACCAGATTTTAGAGCTGAGAAAAAATTTGTTGAAACATTTGGATTCCATTGATAAGGAATATGTCATTGAAAATTTGTCTTCATTGTACACTAGATTGGAGTCACATTGGAAAACAATTAGCACAACTGGTAATAATATTTTCAACTGCAAAGACTTAGAAGAGCTGAAAATTAGAAATGAAGTATCTGCAATAGCCCATGAACTATTAGAAAAATACACAGCTAATTTGAATAAAGAAATTGACGAAAAAATAAATAGAATAATTAAAGATTTTGAACAAAGTCAAAAATATGATGGCGATAGTGAAAAGAAATGCAGCCAAGATATCATTAAACTAATAAGTGATACTAAAAATAGTGTTGATCAGCAATTTGACTCACAAACAAATAGGCCTTTTTATTCAAAAGCAATCAAAGATGAGTATAAAAATTTGGTATCTTATCAATTTAAATGGATAGAAGAAATAAGTATTTGTAGACTAAGCGAAAATTGTGTTCGTCTCAAAAATATGCATGAGTTTAACAATGCCAATGAATACACCATTAAACAAATAAATGATTTATTAAGCACTAATATGCATCAAAATGAAGAGGCTTTAATTGATGACGTTACTAGAAGATTGAATGAAATTAAAGAAGATAATACTAAAAAAATGAAATCGATGGTCAAACCTATCGAATATATTATAGATGAAATCGAGAGACTTTATCATAATAGAATAAAGTTAGTTAAACATAAAAATAATAGATTAAATGGAATAGAAAATAGACTAAATTTATTTGACTATTACAACTTTAAAAAGGATGATTATTCAATAAATATTGAAGATTATGAACAAGATTGGTCAAAACTTTTTAAAAAAATAGAACAGAAGGTCAAAAGTTTTTTTTCAAATAAAACCCAAATGAAACAATATATACAAATATGGTGTGAAAATTTGATAATTGCTTTTGACAAACAGTATTTATATAGTTCAAATGTATTCCATGTTACTGAAGGGTTCATCAGTGATATTATTTATGATTTAAATTCTGCTCTCTCTCATCCTGATTCAATAACTAGCAAATATGGTTTAAACTTTGGTAGAGTGTTTAATACATTAATAAAGCATTTTCTTTTTTTGGTAGCCAAAAAATATGACCAAATTAAAATATCAAATCTCAAGAAGGAAATAGAAAAATATGAAAATGAGAAAAAGGAATTAATTGAAAAAGCAAGAATAACTTTTAGACTTAAAAAAGACTCAGGAAAGCTTGGCTCAACAATAGCTACTGATTTTATTGAAAAATTATTCAATAATTTGATTCAAACGGAGACTTTGTCAATAACAAATTCGTGCAAAGAAAAAATAAATGAAAAATTCAAAACACCAAATGCATTGATTGAACATGCATTTAGAATAAGCTTTGAGCAGTGCAATTATGACCAAGTATTCAAATATGTGATTGATGTAAACAGATATTGTAAAGAAGTTGGCTTCGAAAATATAAAGGAAGATTTGAAAATTCTGATTATTATCGAACAAGAGAAAATTAAAAATTTGTATACTCAATTTTTAGAATTTTTACAAAATTTTCAACTCACAAGTGGGATTTTATCGTGTAGTCAATTTTTTCAAAATTTGACTGATGAAGCCAAAAAAATGAACAATACATTGGTTTATCTATTCCAAGCAACCAATTCAATAATTGGAACAGAAATAAAATATGACAATTTGTTTGTTGCTGGTTTTAAGGAATCAATTGGACAATTTTACAAGCAAATTGAGAACAAATTAAAAAAATTTAATGAAGATTTAGATGAAAAATGTAAATCTGAAATTAAAGATTATATAGATGTCTATCTTGGATGTAGTTCAAGATGTCCCTGTTGTGGATCAAAATGTCAAAATGCTAAAGCTCATGAAGGCAATCATTGCTCTAATTTTCACATATTAGATGGCTTTTTTGGATGGAGAGAAACAGATTCAGATAAAGTGTTAACTTATTTTTGTTGGGAAAAGAAAAAATTCATAAATATGAAAATTTATTCGGGTGAAGAACAATTTAAAGATTGTACAGAATTTTTGGAAAAGAAGCATCCTGACTGGTTGAATGATGTTAGAAATAATTATGAAAAGTATGGAAAAAATTCATCAAATTCAGGGAATATAAAATTTAGAAACCAAATAATCAGAGCTTGGATGAATACACGCAAACCTTTACTTAAAAAATACAAAATACTAGAAAAAGAATACGATAATGAATGGCTTTCAATGGAAGATAATGAACGAATGTTAAAAGAAGATCACATTGCCGAATGGAATTGAGAATTTTAAAATTTTATTTTATCTTTTAATTTTTTTGTTAAAATAAAATTAAAAAAATGATAAGATTTTTATTTAAAAATGTGCTTTTTTCTCAACAAAATTAAAGTTAAATTGAGCAAATCATCAAATTCAAATAGAATCATTTTTAAGAAAGATGAAACGTCATAAAAAAGGTATTGGAGACCATGAAAAAAATTTGTCTACTCAAATAAATAGATCATCAATAGCAAATGACAATTACAAAATAGAATGCAAAAAATCTACATTTTACATATTGATTTTTTCACTAATTAGCTCTATAATCTTAGCTAATTTTTGTTTTACCAATTCAAGTTTGGTCCATAATCAGGGCTTTGAATCAAGCTTGCCAATATCAACAGATGTTCTGCTTTTGTATCAAAAATATGATCTTAATTCTGATGGCACAATTGACATAGACGAATTTGAGCCTTTGGCACTCAAATTTCTAGAAATAAAAGTAAACTAATCATACTTTTTGGTTTTATTTATTTGAAATACATTTAGAATTAATTTTTCAAAGTTAGAGCATGACTATGATGTGGCCATATCGGATGATGATGAATTTATTACTCTAAATGCTTTTTATGAGCCATTAGATGTGACCAAATTAAATTCGAATAAATATGAATTTTTGGTAAAATTAAACTTGAGGGTTAAAAAAAAAACAAACTATTTTTCATTTTGATGAATGTTTTAGACTAATTCAGACTCGATAAAAAATCTGAAAAATTGGAAAGAACCAAACCGACCAGTGTTGAATTTTGGTTGCAAAGAATTCAGGTTTTTATTGCCTCAAGATGTAGACAATGCCAAAATTGGCCAAGTGTGGGATTTGATACCAAGATTGAAAAGAGATTCGAACCAGCTATCTAACAAAAGATATAATCCACCAGAGCCGGATCAGAATCAAATTATCTTGTTCAGACTACTTCAGATGTTTCACAAGAAACCATTTTTAATATCTCGTTTTGCACCTCAAGGTACTTCTTTGGTTCTTCGCGCAAAAAATAAAAAATATCTAGACATTTTTTTTAGGTATCTTTTTATTTAAAAAGAAAAATTAATTAATTAATAATTTTCAATATAAAAAAGAATTCATGCAGAATTTCAGCTCAATGATCCGCCATATTTGCCATTTTGGTTCACTCCAGCCCAGTTTAATGGTCGTTTAATCATTTCCAAAGATTCAAGTCATATTGAATACTTTACTATGTATGTTCCTAATGAAAAACGCTTAAATATAGGTAAAACTATAACTTGTTGTTTTGATTTAATTAAAATGTTCACATAGATATGGAATGGTTGAATGACATAAACGAAAATATGGAAGTCGATATTGGATATGTGAATCGAATGGAAATAGTTTCATCAATGCCTTCGCTAAAATCGATCACAAATCATACAGAAAATGATCTAGTTAAAAAAATAAAGGTTTCTGATTCACTAATGAAGCCAATGAATCAAAAAAGATATGAAAATATGATAAAATTAATTAAATGGGATGAAGAAATTGAGACCAGCGAGGCATTGTCTTTGCTTGAAAGAGCTTTTTATCCTTTTAAGAAAATAACTTACTATCCATTTTTGGAATCATTTAAAAAAGCCCAAGAATTGAAAAAATTTGTTCATTATATTTTGCTATGGGGGGCTTTGGATGACCAGTCTTGCTGAGGTTCGGGCCGAACTCTAAGAGAAACTGCTCTCGAGAGTTCGGCCGTATTGAAGCTGTTAGATGAAAAATTCATTAGCAGCTGGTCTTTGATTGTAGATTTAGAAGTAATATTCAAAATTAAAAATAATTAATCTAAAGCTTTTCACTATTTAAAGAATTGTTTGAATAGTACTGATGTTTCTTCTGATGATAAAATAAAATGCAAATCGCCATTAGATTCCTATAAATTTCCTGTTATGTCTTATATAATGGATGCAGATGGAAGAATTATTCATCAATTGAATGCCAATGATCTTCTAGAAATGTCTAATAAAGAAATTGATCATGTAGAAGTCAGCAATGGAATTTATGAAGACTCAGTCAGCATGGTTTATGCAAAATTTTTACTTGAAGCATTGAAAAAATGTGAGAAAAATTAACTTGAAAAAGAAAGAAGACCTTGATGACAAATAGATTAAAAATTCTTTTAAAAGAAATAATCTATTTTGATAAAATGGTTTAATATTTTTAAAAATTTTTCTCATTATTTTTTCGACTACCTTTTTTTTTTATCTAAAATATTTTAATAAAATTAATTAATTTTTTTTAACTAATAAAAAAATGAGTAAAAAAAAGAGTTGTTTTAATTTTTTTTTTAATAATAAAATTAAAAATATATTATTTGTTAATAACTCGATTCAGTGATTGAATTAGAGTTGTTTGAGTAGAATTTCTGATGCAAACACCTCATTTTAGCAAGTATTTCTTGAGAAAATGCTATCAATTCTTTTTTAAATTGATAATTGCAAATACATAGAACTACAAATTTGGAGCTATGAAACGAAAAAGCCAATGAATCGCATATGAAAATGTAAATTTTAGTTTTTTCATTTGAATTTAATTTTGTATAAAAAAAGCCTGTGATAATGGCTGATGGCAGAGTGGTAAACATAAAACCAAAAGTAAAGATTGTCATTACAAGACCGAATTTTTTTTTCCTAGCTCTAGACAATTCACATCCATCACTTGCTACATTAATCGATACACTTTTTTTCCAAGTTGTATAGAACAAAATTGTATTGATCAAAAGCAAAAAAGCCGAAGGCACAATAGAATAAATGTACGTATGTACTTGTTTCCAAATATTGATCCAGTCTTCTACTGAATTTCTAGAATAACACTCATGAATTTTGATATTTTCCATGCCTAGCACCAATAGCTGAGAATTGGCGATTGAAGATAAAGCTACAATTGAGAAAGAACTGAATAGTGCTTGATTTTCTCTAAAATAAATGATGCGCCATTGTTTTATTCTGACTCCCAGATATCGATCCAAACTAGACATGACCAAAAGCCACGAAGACGATTGTAGAGAGAAAAACTGAACAAAGAAACCAATTCTGCATGAAATTGGACTCAATTCTTCAATTGTTATGTCAAAAAATGGTTCCATAAAGTGATCAAGGCACCAAATGTACAAAGAAAACGTGTCGCAAATGCACATGAATACAATGAATATAAATGTGGGGTAAGATCTAAGGCGTCTTCGCAGGCAAATATAAATGGTCAATAAGTTTCCGATCGTTCCAAAAATAATGAGCAATAAGCAATACAAACCAATAGCTGACATAAAAAAATTATTTGCCATTTTTTTTTTTTTGAAAATAATATTTTTTTAACTTCCTAATATAATTTTTCAAACTTTATGATTTTCATACAGCTATAAAAAAGTCAATTTTTTATTTAAAAAAAATAAATAAAAAGACAAAATTTATTCCGCGATAAAAGTTAATTAAATTTCTAGCCTAACAACATTCAAAAAACCAAAGTTAACTTGATTTTTTAGTTCCGCAAAATTAAATCGCTATTTGTCGAATTTCATGAGATTTGAATGTCTCATTATTTTTTTTTATCAATTGATATTTTTTTTTTTTTCAAGAGCTAAAAAACATTAAAACCTGCAAATAAATTTATTTTAATTTTATTTATTATTAGTTTTCTTATCTCTCTAACCGTTGTAAATAAAATGTGATATTTTTTTAATTCATAGAGTTTGAACAGAAAACATTGATTGAAATTTGGATGGAATTTACTGGATTTTTTCCTTCTAAACTTTAAGACATTCAAGGTAAATGTGAATTAGTGCATAAGCGATGAATACCAAATAACTACATGTGCCTCTACTCAGTAATTAGTACTCTCTTATTTAATTTGTATTCACCTTTTGAATGGTTTATTAAGTGAAGAATTAAAATTTTAGCTACATTTTGAATCGAGCCAGATTTGAATCAAGAAGCCTAAAATGCCATTTTAAATTATTATTTATTTTATTTATTTATTTTCTGTACCGAGCAAGAGCTTCCTCAGAATAAAAAAAAAAGAAAAATAATGAATAAAAATAAAAATAGAGTTAATAAAATAAGATGAAATAAAAATAAAATAAATCAGCTAAAAAAAAAAAAAATTTTTTAAAGTTTAAAAGCTAAAAAGTTTAAAAGACATATATTGAAATAGATTTTTACATGTGACAAAAGTTTATATGGTTGAAGCTTTATAAATTTATAAATTTTTGATTTAATCTTATTTTAACTTATTTTATTGATCTTAGCTCGGAACATATATACAAATAAATAAAAGAAAAAAAAGTAATATGAAAGTGAGAATAGATTTAATTTAGTGTCAAATTTAATTCTCAGACACTTGATTTTAATTAATTTAAATAATTATCTAAATAAAACAAATCCTAAATAAGCAAAAAAAAATTTTGATTTGATTTATTTAAAAAAAAATGAAAAATTGAATATTAAAATTAGTTTAATTTTTCAATTGAAAACAAAATTGGATAATCTTCTTCTAATTAAAAAATTAATTTTTTTTTAAAACTAATTAATAAAAGTTTGTTTGTTTTTTTTAATTTCGCATTAGTTTTTAATGTCGCGGAGTAAAAGAAATAATCAAATAAAAATTAAAGTCCTTTCAAATCTTAGTTCATTGTTAATATATAAACATTGTTAATATATTGTCAAGCTTTATGAAAAACAAAATTAATTTGAATTTGTGCTATTTCTTTTTCAAAAACTAATTTATTGTTTGAATAAATGATTAAAGTAATGGAAGAGTTTGGCAAAAATAAAATGATATTTTAAAATTTATTTGAAAGCAAATTAAAAAAATTTACAATTAAAAATAATGTTTAAAAATTTCATTTAAAATGAAAATTTGAATTGAAATAAAAATCAACAATTTAAAACAATTCCAAAATAAAATTAGTGAATGAATGAATTGAATGATTGATATTTTTTTTGAAAGATGAAATGAAGGGCCAACTATCACTAATTTGATTAAGAGATTCAAATTTATAAATGTTATTTAGAAGAGTTAAAATGACTAGGAACATAAATGTTGCTAAAAACATACGAAGCAGTGTACAAGTGGTGAATCTTAGATAGCCGGCATTAAAATAGGTACAACCTTTGGTGTCTTTGTTTAATTCACTATCAATAGGATTATTCTCTCTATTTTTTGTATCTTGTATCTCATCATCTTCAAATTTGTGTTCTGAACTGATATTTTCATTTACATTTGAGGAGCTAATTTCGAGTTGTTCTTTTGGCTTTTCGACAATATCATATTCACAAGATGCAAATGAAGTCTTGATAGTTTCAATCTCAATGATATCTGAATCATTTGTCTTCACGCTTTCTGTAGAAGCTTTAGTGGCTGTCTTACGACGAGAACGGGTCTTTACAGGACTAATTTCCAAGTCTTTTTTAGTATATAATTTGGGAATATTTGTTTTGTTAGTTCTGCTGCGACTATTGCTTCTGTTTCGACTTGATTTGGATCTTTGGGTTGAGCGTTTGGCTTGAACATTTGAAGGATCTGCTGATTTTCGCCTTTTTTGCTTCTCAACCAAAATATCTGAGGAAAGACTTTCGTCAGAAGTTTTTCTTGTAGATGTGCGTGTCCGTAGACGCATTGATTCTGTATTTGTCGAACTCATATTTAAATATTTATCGATACTTTCTAGTCTTAAAATTGGACTTTTTAAACTATATTTTTTAATATATTCATTGATATTAGTTATCATTTGAAAAAGAATGGATGAGTGATTGTAATGATATAATTAAAAATTAAAAAAAAAGAATGTTTCATATTGTTTTATGTGAGTGAACTTTAATAAATTATTTAAAAGATAAATCAATAAAAAAACATCTTTAATGGAAACTGAAAAAGGTTAATGAAGGTGGAGCATGTTTCTGAAAAATGGAGACGAAATTTAAAAATAAAATAAAAAATATTTTTATATATTCATTTATTTTTATAAAGACGATATTTTTGTCTTTATAGTTTGTTTTTTTTTTTTGAAAAATAATTTTAAATAATTTAAAATAAAAATGTATTAAAAATTTAATTTATTAAAAAATAGAAAAAATAAAATAACAAAATTCAAAAATTTAAATCGTAGAAAAAAAAAATTATTTTAGATTAAAAACAATTAAAAGGTCCTTGAGTTACAGAGTCAGGCAAATATTAGTCACTAAATTATAATTTTGGACTAGACTAGTGTATGATTTTGTAATTCATTATAGAGAGGAACAGAGAGAGTTAATGTGTGTAGGAGAACGAGAACAATCTTGTTTTCCAATCTTAAAGCATATGATTCGAACACTCTCTAGTTAAAATACATGCGTTTATGTGTCTCGTACAAGTAAACTTTCATAAGACTCGGCTATATAAACACTTGTTTTAAACAAAATTAATTCATCCAAAATAGTTGTTGTTTTATTAAGAAACAAACAAAAACATCAGTCATAAGCTTACACAATTTAGTTGAACGAATGGATCGAAATGAAGACAAACAATATGGTCCTGTTCAACAATACAGTATGTGTATTAAATGGAGAACTAATTATTTATTCATAATGGCCTGGTTTAAAAGTTTAACCTAAAGCAGTTTAAAAACTTGATTTATTCGCTCAGCTAATTTTGTTAAGAGTTTCATCAATTTTTAACTTTAGATAGCACTAAGTCATGTCACGAAAAAGAACTGTTTATAAATAGCCTCGCTTGTAA